>VYZV01000402.1:14432-52727 GCA_013401275.1 Pandion haliaetus
AGAGGCGGGTCCGACACTTTGGCGCGTCCGACATTTTGGCGCAGGGAATTTTTCCAGCAGCTTCTTAAAGGGGCCGCCTCTGCAGCTCCCCTCCCCTGCCACCAGGAAAACCACGCCACAGAAACCCATAACAATTCCTGAGCAGCTCTCACCTCAGTCTTTGTTAGTGTTTTCAGGATCAGTTTTAATGCCAAAAATACTGCTAGAAAAGGAATTTTCTCATGCCTATTCTAGCAGATTGTCTACTCCCATGGAAATTATCATTTAACAAATCTAACAAAACATGCATCAGGCACGCATGAATCAGACAGTAGGCCCCTTTCCGATTTAAAACTGTATTAGTTCCCCCTGTGAGCTTATGTAGGAAATAGAACTTGGATGGATGAATTATAAAAAGTATCATCCATTCTTCTTGCCCAGAACTTGAGCTGTTAAAGAAACTAACTGTACTCTAACTTTAGTTGTAAATCATTTGCCTATTTCCAAGCATGTGCTTGTTCAATGCACAGACAACACACAGAAACACATCTTTCTTTTATAATGCACATTGTGTTGAAACATGGCTGCATAGAATATTTTAACTCATGTTTTTAACCCTTCATGACATGCTGAATTCCAGCAACTGAGAAAACCAATTAAACTGAACCTGAATGAATTTCCGCTTACTGAAGATTGTCTTAATAACTGTGGTCATGAAGTTGTTGAATAGGATGAATTATTATTCTGTTCAGCAAGTCAAGTGCATTTGGTGCATTGGTAACCAAGGCCAACATTTTGTGCTCATGATGATAAAGTCATAAGATACAAACCTTAAAATTTCAGTATTGTCATGCAAATGGGAATTTTAGAGAGATGCTTATTTTGCTATGCTTGTTGTGTTTTTCCTTGAAACTTTGGAAAAAAAATGGAAATAACCAGAAAGACTAACTTCTGATTTTAATGGAAATTGGAAGAGAAGAATTCTGGCTAAATCACTTCTCAGTCAGGCTTTTGCTATCCCTGAGCTACAGGTGAAAGATGGAAATTATTTAATGTAGCATTTCAAAAGATGCCTTATATACAACCTGACATCCAGTGCAAACCAAAGCTGGGTGTCCGCTGAGATTTTTTTCCTTTCTCACAAGATAACAGTATAAAGCCCTTCCCTAAAGTGAACAGTAATAAATATAAATATATATATATATGTATCAGAAAGAAACACTCCCATTAAAATGTGTGACTGGACTGTCAAACTCATTTACCACAAAATTTTACGTAGCTTAGATGCAGCAGCCTTCTAAAAGATTTAGAAGGCTCAGGCCATTTTGGTGATGTATACACACATCGTTACAGTGAAAGAATAACAAATAATATAATGGAGAGAAACATTTTATTTTCAGTGCATAAAATAAGGAGCTTCAGGAAAGCTCCCTCGAACAATATTCCCTTATGATTCATTTTATATTGTCTTCTGAAAATCTTGGCACTCAGCACAGATAGGAAGAAGCCACTGAATTAAAGACCACTCACTCGGACCAGGCTGGTGTTTCCTGCATTGCTGATATCTGCCTTTTTATGTCTTTTTTTGTCAATTGATTCATCATCATTAGTACTATTTTTGTCTTACTTTGTGGTTTTCAGCTTGTGGTAGGTGGACTCCTGGGGTCCACATACTGTTTCTGAGGGACCTCAGAAGTTACTCACTCCAATAGGATTACACTTGTGTCTCCTGTGGCAAGTTCTTAGGAGGCTGCAAGTAATGACAAAGCTAAAAATTAGTAATTGAAATTAATAGGTGGATATGATATGGTTTAAAATTCCCACTTCTGTATGGATCAGCCAAGGGAGCAGCAACTCTCTTTTATCACCTGTGAAATAGTATTGCTTACACAGTGGCTAGGACATTAAACATTCTTATTATATTAAACATATTACAGTGGGGTTAAATTTTGTAGGTTTTATTCCTGTAAAATTCCTGTGCCAGAAGCAGTTTTATCCACACATTTCTAGCAACACAGGTATTAACTGCACATTAGCCAATTTAACTTTCTTACTTTTAAAAATAACTAGGAGAAATGTTTCAGGATGTTCTATGAGCAAGAAAAAAGAATTTATATTTCCTTTTCTTTTCATTGCTTGCTGGTTTTGATTTATTTATATTACTGCTGAAACTGTATATTCTGCTGAAAATGTATACATTTAACTACTTGACAGATGGCAACCAATTGCAGAGCTGAGGAAGCACTCTGTATTTCAGGAAATAATATAGTAACAAGAAGCCTGGTAGCCTTCGAATGGCGTAACTTGGAGAGGAAGGCCTGGACAGATAAAATTGGCCTAAGCAAGTGTATTTAGCAGTAGAGTCAGAGTTTTGGGGAAAGCCTTGTGCATTTTGCTCCTGCCATTTGTTGTGTCTGTGAAAAACTGCTAGACTCTATGGCCTTAGGATAGAAGAATATAATTCATGTGAGGAACATAAATAACTATTGTCAATGAAGAACGGGTGCAAGTGGACTAGAAAGACTCTTCGTCTGAATAATGACAGAATTGTAATTTTTAACCTGGTCACATAAAGAGCAGAGTGAATATTTACATCATCTGTGTGCAGGAGACAGCCTTAGATAGACTGGTAGCAGCTTTATCTGAGATTCAGAGCCTGCACTCCCTTCAACGTGGGAGTTTTAATTTAAGCATTAGTGGCAGTTCAAAACTCAGAAAGAACCACACAGCCAGAAAAGAAAGGAAACAGAAGATCAGGTTGGAGTTCAGCTAACCAACTGAAGGATTCAGAAACTATGCCTTTGCCTTTTTTTCATTGTAAGATTATAGTTCTACCATGCTAATACAAAGGTTTTAGAGCTTTTTCTCTAATCTGGTCTTTATTCTAAACTGAATAAGGAAATGTACACAGCTTAAATGGCACTGTGCACTGCACTGCTGTCTCTAATCATTTTCAATACTACCCCCAGCTGCAGAGAGTCAGTTCCTTTGCAATCAAGGAGGCAGTGAAACTCCAAGGTGAAACTCCAAACTTCAAAAGTCTTTCTCCTTTAGCAGTAGTTGTGAGAGGCAGCACGGAAAATGAATGGCAATTAAATATATCTGTCTCTCCAGACACCGAGCATGTCAGGAAGAGGAAAATGATACTTCACATAGAATTTTGAGGGTAAAAAAGTTTTCCTTTTAGAAGGGAAATTATATGGCAATGTTGCCCAAGATGACTGGATTTAATGAAAAAGCCAGAGAAATTTCGGTTTTCTGGAGAGCTCTTTTTTGGCAATGACTGTCTATGTACCCTTCGTAGACATATCCATTAGCTTGAGAAATGCTTGAGACCTATACTTGTTTCTTCACCTTTGACGGATCTTCAGTGGCTGTAATAAGAACATATTGATGAATATATATCATATGTATACAAACATAGGTTGAAAAATGTTAATCTTAATACAGTCTCAGAAAAGCTTATCATATTCACTCTGCTGTCAAAAAGGAAAGAAGTGCACACAAGTATAAATATTTCATTCTTCTGGTGCACCTGTAATTAAAATAAAACACAGAATGCTAATGTGTACTTTAAATAACCATTATTACGAAAACATGAGCTAGAGTTTTGGGGAGGTTTGTTTGGTTTGGGTTTGTTTGGGTTTTTTTTAATGAAGGTATTCAATTTGTTGGACTAAGAAGGAAGAAATTATTAGATTGTTAAGTAAATGAGATACTTCCTATAAGGCTGTGACTTCAAGTGCAAAGCATCATGAACTCATAGAGGTGGCTCTAAACGCAAGAAACAATCACTAGGGAGTGGGGTAAGGGAGCAAATAAGCTTCTTCGCTTAGGAATCTCACTAATGAGGTCCTCACATGAAGCTAGTGGTGAAAGCCTCAGGTTCAAGTGGCTGGTCTGAATCAGGTCCAGTGATGAATTAGCTGCTTTGCCTGAAAGGTATTTACCCAAAAGAAAAATATTGTTTCAAGATCTAGTGAACTTTACATTGTAGGATATCAGTGGCCTTCTGCTCACTACCAGTGAGGTCTTCCCAGCCAATATAAGTGCCTGCAGAGTGTTGCAGGGCTTACAAAGGAGTCTGGGCAGGTCACTAGGAGCGTTATATCAGGATCTGCAACAGAGATTTGCAGGATTCATGCCGCATGTTGTGAGGATGTGCCGATGTTGTACCCAAAACATGTTAACTGTGCCTACACTGTGCAGTGGGGAGGTCATGATCTATTTTTCCTCAAAAGGATCTTTAGCTTGCTTTCCAGCCAGTCCCTCTTAGAGACTCAGAGACCTTCTGTGAAAGAAATGCCCCTCTGAGGCTTTTTTCCTAAGCTGCTTCAGAGAAGGTTTCTGAGGCTACCATGGCTCAGTATGACACCCAGAGGAACTGGGGCTCAGGGCACGCATGTGCTAAATAGAGTCAAACCAACCAGCTGCCAAGTAGACAAATTCCCCATGCAACATGTTGCAAGGAGCAGCACCAGCATCTTGGGCAGTGACAGTGATCCTGCCATGCTTGTGCCTGCACAAGTGTCTCCCTTCCTGCCCCATAGAAGAAGTAAACGCTCTCATGGCATTCAGACTATGAGCCAAGTGAAACCTCTGCAAGCCAGAGAAGAGTCAAGACACTCCTGGAGTGGGAGCAGGGGCTGGACAGCATACTCATCCTCACACTCCCCACACAGAATCCTCCTCCCTGACACCCAGCATGGGGGACTGGCTGTGTGACTGTCTGTCACACCTGCCCCAGTGGGGACAAAACTGGTGACAAGCCTTCCAGAAAGTCACCCTGAATGCAGTTTGGTACGCCCTCCCTGCTAGCAACCAGATTCTGCAGAAACCTTGGTCACATATACATCTTCTTCTAATGCCTCCTGTGGAGCTACACAGTTTCTTTAGTTCACCCCTATTTAGAAATTTCTGTGTCTTAAACTTCCAGGAAGAATCAGCTGGCAGAAGGCTGTGCCAGAATTACAAAAGCAGGGATAAAATACATATTCTGAGTAACTGTTATATCAGCTCTGACACGTTCATATTTCCTTCCTCCACAAGAGAAAAGCCAAAGCCATTGAGCTCCATCCCTTAGGGCTGGACTGACTGTAGAAAAAGTTCAGAAATGCCACTTAGGCAGTGGTCATTGAAGTTACTGCCTAGGACTCAGCGCAAGCTCTCAGTGCTCACATATTCATCATCTTCTTGTCTTACGTAAGTGCCCAGACTGGCCTCTCCAAATGCCCCAAGACTGACCCTTCAAAAATTCCTTATTTAGCCTTGCTGAAGTCTTTGTCTGCCTGTAAGATGTTATAGCCTGATTCATTAATGCCCATGAGATGCATTTTGATGGAAGGTATAATGGAACTATGTAAGGGTTCTTGTCCTTTATTAGCTGCTTTTACTCTCAGTCTTCAGCAGCCCAATCCTCCCCATAGCAAGCATTGTCAGAAGTTGACCAGTACATAACCTGCAGTGAGGATTTTTTTTCCCAAATGCTGTATCAAAAAATGTGAGTGTGGTCAGATAGAATTTTTTCTTAAACTCTCAGTCTGCATGGCTTTCAGGTTCACAGACAAATTGCTTGTACTATGGTTCATCTTAAGTGAGGGTAGGAAAGGGAAAGGTCTACTACAACACAAAATACTGCCACACAGGTAAGGCGGGTTGTATGGTTAATATGACTGAGCAGCTTCACTGACTCAGACTGCACGACAGTCTGCTGCTGAGTGAAGACTCAGATGCAGCAAGGACATGCGTTTCAGGTTCAACCAAGACCAGACAGTTTTTATCAGCTTGTGCAATAATCTTTTATGGTGACTGTTGTTACCCCACCCTCTCTAGAAGCTTTTTAGCAGTGTTTCCTCCTGGACATGCTGCAGACAAGGCTGGAGCAGCCATCAATTTCTGCCTGGCCTTGGCCTCACTTTGACATTAGCAGTGCTGAGGTAGCGGCTGTCATGTATTGTGAGTTAAATTCAGATTTCCTACCACATCACTCTTCTTGACAAAGAGGATGACCCTCATCCCCACAAAGCAATTATAAAAATTCACTGCAGCCTCATAGCGTGTTTGAACTCAGAGTTAAATTAGCAGAACAAAACCATGGACAAGAAGCAAGACCACAGTGATTTCTCCAAAATAGAAACTGAACTTACCAGGCCATGGAGATTGCTGGCCCCACTGCAACAGAATCAAAACATGGGGATGTTTCCAGGCACAGAAAGAGTCCTGAATGACATAGAGAATCCTGTGCCTTATGCCTTCCACTTGCACCTACCAGAGTGATTCCTAAACAGCTAGGAGCTAGGAACTGCTTTGATGCAGCTCCTTCGGTCCTCACAGATCTCTGCCTCCATAAGCAGACAGCCCAAGATGAAAAGAGCCTGATAGGTATATCAAGGAACTAGAACTAATGCATGTCAGATATGAGAGATCAGTCATGATATAGAACAAGTTATATACCTGCATTTCCATGGTTACTACAGTGTTTCAAGAAGGAGTAACGATCCCAGACTAGATCTCATCAGGAAGTCCCAGAAGGGAGTTCATGTGCTCCCCAGTGCAAAGCCTCCCTGGTGAGTATCCGCACTGCCCATGTAACGGGCCAGCAGGTCTGGTCAAGCAACACAGGATATGAGCCCACACTGTAGTCTCAATACTTGTCACCCAAAACCTTGATTAAGACCATCAAATCAATCCCAGATGAACCAATAAACTGCTCTTCAGCCTGGTCAGACTTCAGCCCCTGCCTTGCCATGGATTTCAGTGGGCTTTGGAACTGGACCAAGAAGAGTAGTTACAGGTTGGACTGACTTTGAATTAACAGCCCAGCAGTGAAACAAATCTCCAGAGCAGTTTTTTCTCCATTTCTGTATGTCAGGCAACCAAAGGACGTATTTTTCTTTGTTTTATTTCTTTGTACTAAAAATTTTTACTGTCATGGTTTAAACCCAGGTGGCAACAAAGCACCATGAAGCTGCTTGCTCACTCCTCCCGCCTCCAGCCTGGTGGGATGAGAAGGAGAAAATATAAAGAAAATCTCACGGGTCGAGACAAGGGCAGGGAGGGATCACTCACCGCTTATGGTCACGGGCAAAAGACAGGCTCAGCTTGGGGAAGAAACAAAATCAATTTAATTTACTACAAATCAAAACAAAACAAGGATACTGAGAAGTAAAACCCAAATCTTAGAACAGCTTCCCCCCCACCCCTCTCTCCTTCCCAGCTCAACTCCTCTCCTGGTTTTCTCTACCTCCTCCCCCCAAGTGGCGCAGGGGGACGGGGAATCGGGGTTAGGGTCAGCTCGGCACACGTTGTCTCTGCCGCTCCTTCCTCCTCAGGGGGAGGACTCCTCACCCATCCCCCGTTCCACCCAACTTGATCGGATGAGAGGAAATGGACTCAAGTTGCGGCAGGGGAGGTTTAGATTGGATATTAGGAAAAATTTCTTTACTGAAAGGATTGTCAGGCATTGGAACAGGCTGCCCAGGGAAGTGGTTGAGTCATCATCCCTGGAGGTATTCAAAAAAGCACATGGACAAGGCACTTCGGGACATGGTTTAGTGGGCATAGTTGATGGCTGGACTCGATGATTTAAAGGTCTTTTCCAACCCAAATGATTCTATGAATCTGTGATTCTATTCTATGATTTTGGAGCTGGGGAAGCTTCTAGCAGCTTCTCACAGGAGCCAGCCTTGCAACCCCTCCCTCCCCTGCTACCAAAACCCCACCACACAAACCCAAAACATAGACTTTTACTACCAAGGCAAAACCATTCAGGAGCACATGAAAGTAATTTGAATGAAAGCAGCGTAAGGAGGAAACAACTTCCAGAGAATGACACAACACTGCTTTACATCTTTTTCTTCCGAGTTTTTATGAATCTATAATCATAGAATAGTTTGGGTTGGAAAGGACCTTTAAACGTCATCTAGTCCAACCCCCCTGCAATGAGCAGGGACATCTTCAACTAGATCGGGTTGCTCAGAGCCCCGTCCAACCTGACCTTGAATGTTTCCAGGGATGGGGCATCTGTAACCTCTCTGGGATACCTGTTCCAGTGTTTCACCACCCTCATTGTAAAAAATTTCTTCCCTCTATCTAGTCTAAATCTATCCTTTTTTAGTTTAAAACCATTACCCCTTGTCATATCACAACAGGGCCTACTAAAAAGTCTGTCTCCATCTTTCTTATAAGCCCCCTTTAAGTACTGAAAGGCTGCAATAAGATCTCGCTAGAGCTTTCTCTTCTCCAGGCTGAACAACCCCAACTCTCTCAGCCTGTCCTCATAAGAGAGGTGTTCCATCCCTCTGATCATTTTTGTCGCCCTCCTCTGGACCCGCTCCAAGAGGTCCATGTCTTTCCTAATTTCATGATTGACTTTACAGAGAGAGAGTGACATTTTATGCTAGCATATGTTGTCCTTTCTATGGCCTCAGTGTGACTCTCTGTGACTTTTGCACAGAGATTTTTCTGTTAGGAATTTGTTATTTACAACTCAGCAACACTGACTTTACTTACCTGCTGTAATGTGTTCTGATTCTCAGTTAAATGCTTCTAAAAGGAGGGCTAAGACAGATGCATCCAGTCTGTGCAGCAGCACTTGAGATGGGAAGGTGAAAGACCACAGCAGCCCAAGCGTCTTTGCTGCAGCTGTGCAGCACGATGCCCCAAGCAGAAGCCCTGCTCAGAGAACGCCATCAGCACAACTGCAATGTACTCAAGTACAAGCCAGCATTTCTATGGGGTGCTGCAGTGTCCCGTGGGGCACTGCAGCCTGGATGAATAGGGGTAGTGCTGGCTGGGGCAGCAGTGGTCACTGCATGGCCAAGCCATGCCCAGTGGCTGCTAGAACCTGCTTCCAGCTGTAGTACAAACCCCCTCCAAGAGCTGCCTTCCTGAAACTGCCTTAACCAGCATGTACATGCCTCATTGAACTGTTATTTTTAATAAAGGTTTCTACAACATTAACGTTGACTTTGACACTGTCAAAACAGGCTCATTTCTTATTCCAACAAACACTTTGGAGTGCTTACAGGAACAGTGCAGAAAGCTGTGCAGAAAAGTAGCTGTCAGCCTTTTTCATAATGTAAATCCAAGTTTCCTCAGAAAGCTATCGACTAGATTACATTTAGCTATATTGACAGGTAGTTGCCACTCTCCTGGACAGCAGTTGCAACCCACCATGTTGTCATACCTGTGACCCAGAACAACACGGAACACATGCATAATGACCACAGCACACACCACCCCTGTCAGCTCTGACGCTTGGGTTCATGGGCAAGATGAGGCTCACTGTTATACACATAAAAAAGAAATGTAAGCACACTACCCTTGTTAACATACTAAAGCCTTGAAAGGATATCAAAACTGTCTGTATAAATCCCAGCAGCAGGAGGTGCTTTTCTTGCAATGGAAATAAATACTAACAGTGTCAAAGGACAGACCGGCCAAGCGGCTCCTGGAGAGGAGCCACCATTTTCAGACCTGGTTCCTCAACAAGCTTCACCTTTTGCTGGTATCTTTTGGGAGCTGAGTCTTTTAAGGCCCAACTCTCCCAGGCTATCCTGGAGTGCCAGAGGAAATGATATTTTGTTATAGTACGGACTAGCCTTCGGAAAATGAAACATGGCATACTTTTCTCCAGGCCCTTCATACATGGATTAGCTAAAGGCAAAACCTTCCTTTCTCACTTTTCTTGCCTGTAGCTGACTGAATTTTATATTATTTCATTGTTAACAAAGTTATATATATTTTATGTAAGCAGAAAGACCAAGATGATGGAAAACATGGGATTTATAGTATTTGTAGTCTGATAACACATAGGCATCCAAACATGGGTCATAAAACATGGTTGCCCAAGGCAAGCTCCTGTACTACTTGAGCTCTTTCCGTTTCTATTTCTCTTGTTTAAACAGGAATACTACACCTCTTTCCCAGGGCACTAGCCGTGTTACTGTCATTATTTAGCAGGAACCATGAAGACACTTGAAAAAGACCTGTGTTCAAAAAAAAAGGAAAATACTTTACTCAAATACAGAGGAGACAGTAAGTTAATTCCATTTTTCCTCAGTCCCAGACAGTATCTCTCACTCATCCATACTTTCTTGAGTCTATGGCACCATGTGGTATTTCCCAACAAACACAGTTTTGTGTCAGTAGGATAAATACTAGGCTTAAAACCTTTACATCAGAGGGATTTTGCATCCTGTTTGATTCAAAGAGCACAGATGTATGAAACATTAAGGCACAAGCTTGGCCTCCTGGGCAAGGGTAAAATTGAGCCAGCGCTGAGTTCAAACAACATCGATGTTTGAGTCACATACGCCGTACAAACCTGCTCTTAATCAGAGGCTTCCTGCCCTTATGTTTGTCCCCTTCTACTTAATAACATAGCAGCAGGAATATTTTAAACAGCTGCAGCTCTCTCTTTTATTTGCATTTTGGGGATCATTAAGTGCTACCAAAAGCAGAAACATGGTTCTCTTCCTAATTAACTCTTCAGGTGAGCACTGGAAATGGAAAAGGCTTTTATAGAAACCTGCAACAACACACAGAGGGAACCTGCCTGCCCCTGCTGCAGGGGGAGCAGCCCAGCCCCAGCTGACTCACTAATGGCTCACCCCTGATTAGAGGCTGCCAGCAGGGAAAACACGACTCTCCTGGTTTTGCTTCATCATCCTGGTGGGTGAACGCAGACCCCACTTCCAGGACCATGGCTTTCTGGGGTGATGTGAAAAAGCCTGCCCAAAGTGGACACAAAGCCTCCCACTCTTCATCCCACCCTCCATATGCGGTGACAAATAACACGGGCCATCGTCGCTGTCAGCGCAGTTCCCACTGGCTCTGGGAGTTGAGCCTCGATGCAGAGCTCAAGTGCCACCTGCAATTTGTGTGTATTTGTCACTGAAGTTTGTTCCAAAAGGTCTTTTCATATGCTTCACTCTGCATTTTTGTATTGATGATGGCTTGAAAAAAACCTAGCAAAAACTCCCATAAAACAGAAAAGCAAAAAATAAAAGGAAACCCCTTAAGCTGCCAGTTACCTTTAAATTTGCGTGGCACAGCATCCATGAGGGCATTTCCCCACAATGACAAACCCAAAATCTCTGGACTTGTAAAAGATTGATTCATTACTTGTAGATTACTTCACTGTTAAAACTCTTTTTTTTTTGAGGATTATGTTATAGCCTTTATATTAGGGTAGAAGCAACCCTTAAGACTTACCTTACTACCACTCTGCCTTTTGTATTTCTTCACCTCCTCTGTAACTGCAACATCAGCTGTTACAACAGGAAAATTTTGCTTCTTCTCACTTTTGAGCTGAGGCCAAATTGTTTTGGTTGTTTGTTGTTTTGTCTGTGTGTGGCTATTTTTTGTTGTTGTTGTTGTTGTTTCTTAAGTAGGCTACCTACCTGTCTCAGTATCCACAGCAACAAATCTCTGGTTAATGATTCTCCAGAAATTCACTACAAGAAGGTTTATTAGTTTTATTAGTTTTTCCAAGAACTTGTGAAAGAAGCTTCCTTAAAATAAAAAAGATGCACTCTAAACTTACAAGCCAAGCAACCCAAGGAAAGCCAACAACTAAACTTTTTGAAATGGGGGTTCAGTGAGGTTCATTTTGGGCTTTGTTTCTGTTTTGTAGGAAGGAATAGTACCCAAAACTGAATGTCAAAAAAAGAAATACCAATAGTTGCTGGAATTGGTTTAGAATTTGACCAGCTAGCAGAAAATAGAGAGTAAGAAAAAACAGACAACTCATCATAAGAAGAGAGTGTCTTAAGATTTTGTATTAATATTGGTTTTATTTAATATATTTACAGTGCTCCAGAAAAATAAAAGTAGGGTTGTCACAGCAATACTACAATCTCTTACAGGATTATTTAGGTCAATCATGCCAAAGTAGCTCTATTTGTGTTTTCACTCCAGCATGGGCAGCTCCCCTCTACAGGGCCCAAGGGAGCAGAAAGACCGGATCATAAGAACACAAAACAGCCTGGTGTCTGTGACAATTAGTATTCACATCTCTACCTTCAGAAAGCTATAATTTGTCCAAAATTGAGCAGTGCTGGACCAACAAGACCACCGCACCAAGACAAGTTGTAATTACTGGTGCCAAATCATAGGGCTTCTAGAACTTTACAGGAAAGATGAACCTAAAAATTAGCGTAGAGAAAGGAGGTATTTTTTCCTCATCCCTTCTCTCAGCAGAAAACATTACAGCCTAAATTTTCCAGAATTATATTGCCTCAGGTGAAATATGAAGAATTTCAGTTCAGACAGGCAGAGTTTAGCTAAGATAAAAACAGCTGTACATATAGTTTGATAATTGAAAGCATGATAATTGCAAGTATTGCAAGTAATTACAGGACAGGTGTAATAAATTTCCACAGTGTAACAGGGATGTGATGCAATTATACCAGAAGAAGGGAAAAATCTCCTTCAGCTGATACAAGTTGCTTCTCTTCTGGTTAGTGTTGACTGTATAACCATTGTTTTAGGTTTTTCCCAAAAAGTTCCCTTAAATTTAAACGACTCGGTAGAGGTACTTAATCCAGCAGGAAAACTTTACATCTCACCTTATGCCTAATTAGTGTCTTTAATGATCTCTTATGAAAACCTTTGCCCAAGGATTTTTGAAAGCTTAGTTCTCTGTTCTTCATTATTTTGCTGAACAGGCCAAAGAATTAAAAGAGGTTAACCAAGCATAAATTTCTATCATGGAAATCCTACCAATATCCTCTAAGATATCATGCTCTTTAGTTGTTTTATTCTTAATTACCATTTCTCCTTATTTACTTGGTACTAACATAAGACCCACCAACATATTATTCCTACTATATTTTGAAAGGAAATAAGACATTTGATTCCCTTGCCCTTTCTGCTGGTATTAGCTCATTTAATGACCATTTCCTTGGTCACTAAGACAGCTGCACAGTCTGACATAGCTCAACCTTCACAAAATAAATAATCCTTTGCATTTAAGTCAGAATTTCAACTGTGGCTTATTCCAGATTTAATTACTCCTTCAATTCCAGAAGCTAGGGAGATATTGTTCTATCTTTATTATAATTCATTAAAACTAATTACAGAAGCCTGTTTTCCCCATCACCATACTAACCCTCAGTCTGGACTTCCCTCTGCTCACTTTCAAAGCTGTTTTCTTTTAGAGCCTCTCTCAGCTCAACTGCTGCATAACCTGGTGTCCCTATTATCATGACTGGAGTTTATTTCGCTCATGTCTGGGGGCAGGTGAAGAATGAATACCAAGATAATAGGTACTGACCTATCACTAATGTGACCAAACTAGTGCTCAGACAACTTAAAAATTATATAGACTTGATGGACACAGGATGGGTGAAAAGAAAAACACTGTCTATCTAACAGCACCAAATGGGGGTAATGAGCACTGCCTGCAGCCAGCACATGTGGGTAAAGGGGGCTTTCTAAGGCGACCTGCTCTTGTGGATCAGGTTCAAGCACTTACCACCTCCTGCTGCTGATTGCAGCTCCTCCTGGAAGCTGTTCCTCCATGCTGACATGTGAGTACTCATAGGTCAGTTTGGCACAGGGAAGTTCAAACCACTGCTGAATAATGCCATTCTCATTATTTGCAGCAGGACAGCTGCAGTTCAGACCTCTTCCTGGTTTTGTTTTTTAAATCTTGTTTACTACGAATTGAAGTGGGATGTCAGGAGCTTCCTTTGCATATCTACATGATTCTCCTTGTCGATGCTCTTCAGGTGTGCACACACCTTGGTTATGTTTTTTTTCTTGGCAACCACAAGCCTTGTACAGATGCCTACAAATTAAAAGTTAACTTGACTACCTTTTCTGTTACAACAACATGCATATTCAGGACAGTGTGAATTTGTTTTCTCCCTGACTCTGCTTTTAGTACTATATCTTTCAGCTCTACTGAGAATATTGCTATGTTATGTAAAAATGCTGAAAACAGTAAACAAACCATTTCCCTGAGATTTTTTGTGCAGTGAATGTTACCTAGCTCCTAATTGCTTTACTTCATGTCATCAGCCAACTGATGAAGCTGTTAAAAAAAATTGCCATTAGTGTCTGAAGGGATAATAAAGGCTATCACTAGCAATTTTCACTTTTAATGTTCATAGTTTTCTCTCTTACTTTAATGCCATATTTCTACAGCTGCTGGATGCGGTGAAAAACCTTTCTGCTATTCAGCAAGGATCACTGTAACAGCCATTATTCACTTTTCAGCAAAGCCAGACATGTATAATATTGTGTGGTAAAGGGAATAAAGCAGCCCAAAAGACCTTGCCAGATATCCAGGCCCAGCCAGACCATTGCACTCTGAGGCTGTCAAAGAAACCAAACTCGTGGGGGCTTGATGGGGCGCAAAGCAGCCCCAAGGAGACGGAGGTGTTTGCTTCCAGCACTGTCACAGCTCCATGGAGTCACTGCTGGATCTGAAAACACAGGAGGATGACAGAGACAGATCTTCTACACTTAAACTTTCCACACCTCTGGTTTGGCACAGGGAAGTTGCTATAACCTCCACATCATGCTGGGACGCGATATATGTTCATAACCATAGAGCAATCAATGCCAGCTTGAGGCTGCTGAAAAATTCTGATGCCTCCACATTTCTAGAGATTTATTAATATAATGTACTAAAATAACAGCTTTTTCTCTAGATAGTTTTTTCAGCAGCAGAACACAGGCATCCACTTCCCTACCTATAAAACAGGTTTCCTTTGGGACAAAAGAAATCTTTTATTCTATGCAAGACAGAGCAGTGTCATTACCTGCAGCCATGTCCATAGCTGGTTTTAGATCACTTGGGCCAGAGTGAAGCTAATATAATTTCTCTGGACTTGGATGTAAAGTACTACCAACCCAAGCAGCAGCAATTTCCACCCAGGTTGCCCAGCTACGGCTGGCTTCTCAAGGCAAAACACAACATGGATTCACAAGATTTCCCCTCTGCCCACATCATGACCAAATCCCTCCATCTGGAATTCAATATTGTCAAAGAAATATGAGCCAATAAAGTTTTCAGCTTGCCTTTCATAACACTGTTGATTCAGCAATGCTATCACCCTATAAAGTAGTAGGAACTGTGATGCTGTGAGTAACATAATTCACAATGAGCACAGATAGCTGAACCTCATTTGAAATTATCTCATTTCTAGACAATCAAGTTTTTGATTATAGCTATGCCTGAAGCTGTCTATTCTTTTTTCTCTGGATGCTTGGCCACCCAAAACAATCATTTACTCTTGATCATGTTTCAGTTGCTAAACAAACACAAGTCTAGTGTTTAATTTATGAGCAAAAATGCTGCAGGAGGTGAAGATGCATGAAATAGAAACATGAAAATCAACAAGGTATAATTTCGCAGGCAATTTGTAGTGCTGCAGGTAAAAACTTGCATCAATTAGGCCCAAAATTCAGCTGCACTAACTTGTCCCTCAGCACCATTTCATAATTCTCCACTGCAAAAAATTAACAGGAAACCTGCTTTTTCTGTGTCTCCTATTCCATTATTAAAGTGTATTTTTCTGTTCTCTGTGTTCCAGAACATTAATGGTCTTTCAGCAGGTTATACATAACTTTTCTGCAAGTCCTTGGGAAAAAAAAAAGTTAGATCTTCTAAAAAGTTACAAAATTGTAGCTCCTCCACTCTTCCTATAAAACCCCTACACATCCTCTAGTGAAGTCCTTAGTAAAACATGCAATAATTATTGAACACACATAAGGAGAAGTGGTCAAAATCTTTAAAAAATAGCAAAAGGAAAACTCTCCAGGAATTCATGAGATTGAATGGGACACTTCAAGTGTAACAAAACTTGAGGGGTATGCTGGATTTTCATCAAGTTTGTGTCTCTACCTTGAAAGTGGAAGTAACGGATAACAAAGGAAGTTAAAACCAGGTGAGGGTCCCAGGGTATATGTTGTTCCATTTGCAGCCTAGCTCTAGGAGCTCCACTACACAATAACCTTTCTCCTGCAAAAGGAAAGGTTAAAACAAAAGGCAGAGACTTTGTCTCTTCATTTCCCAAATGTCAATTCCTGACTTCAGACAAACTATACCAGTCAGAGAGGAGTTAGTCCATTAGGTGCTCTTCCTCCCTGTGCAACTTTCTAATGTTAAACGTGGTGGCTCTAGTTTCTCCATACTACAGCTGCAAATACTGGCTTCACAAAAGTACCCACCCTAGACTCTCCTTAGAAATACTGTGTAAAAAACAATAAAGATTGAAGGAAATAGGATTTCATACACAAGTTTCCCAGACCAGACCTGGACTTACTGAGAGCTGGAGATGAAGTATCTGGTTTTAGTTTTATGTTTTCAGAATAAAAAGGAAGTGCTAGTAAGTTAGGTCATGATATGGCTGAAATTCTATGTCAGTTATTGTCTCCCCTGAACCATTCATCTTTCATCAGCCCCAGTCAGCATACATGTTTTCTTTGTCTCTGATACGGGTTTGTGTGGCACGGGTTTTTTTGGTAGCGGGGGAGGGTGCCACAGAGGTGGCTCCTGTAAGAAGCTGCTAGAAGCTTCCCCAGCTCCAAGTCGGATCCACCTCTGGCCAAGGCTGACCCCATTAGTGACGGTGGGAGCGCCTCTGGGAGAACAGATTTAAGAAGGGGAACCTGCAGGGGGGGCGGAATTGGAACATGAGAGGAACATCTCTGCTGATACTGGAGTCAGTGAAGAAGGAGGGGGAGGAGGGGGTGCCTGAGGAGGCTGATGGCTCGTGCAGCCTGTGGTGAGAAGGCAGGCTGTCCCCCTGCAGCCCATGGGGGTGAACGGTGGAGCGGAGGCTCCTGAAGATGGCCATGCCTCCATGGTAAAAACCACGCTGAAGCAGTGTGAGACTGGAGAGCAGCCCATGGAAAGGACCCACACCAGGGAAGTTTGTGAGGAACTGCAGCCCGTGGAAAGGACCCACGCTGGAGCAGTTCATGAAGGACTGTCTCCTGTGGTAGAGACCCCATGCTGGAGCAGGGGACGAGTGAGGAGTCCTGTCCCTGAGGAGGAAGGAGCGGCAGAAACAAGGTGTGATGAACTGACCCCAACCCCCATTCCCCGTCCGTGCTGCTGGGGGGGAGGAGGGAGAGAAAAATGGGAGTAAAGTTAAGCCCAGGAAGAATGCGGTGTGGGGGGAAGGTGGTCTAAGGTTTGGTTTTACTTCTAAGTATCCTTGTTTTGATTTGTTTGGTAGAAAATTAAATTGATTTTGCTTCTTCCCCAAGTTGAGCCTGTCTTTTGTCTGTGACCATAAGTGGTGAGTGATCCCTCCCAGTCCTTATCTCGACCCGTGAGATTTTCTTTATATTTTCTCCTCATCCCACTATGGTCGGAGCCAGGGAGAGTGAGCAAGGGGCTTGGTGGTGCTTTGTTACTGGCTGGGCTGAAACCACGACAGTTTTCCACCATTGTCATTTAAAATAATACACTGTAAGGGTTCTTTTCTTGTGCTTTATTACCTCTGGTATCAAATGACCTAGCCTAAGCAGTTCTTCTAAAACCTTTGCCTCCTGCATTAAGATTTCCTTCTTTTTATTTCCTGTAAGATATTATGCTACATACAGTTTCAATTTTGCATTCAAGCCTCCTTCTAAGTACATTTCATCAGACCAGTCAAACAAGTTTGCCTCTTAAACCAAATACTAAAATATATTAACACTTGGGCAATACAGTGCCGTTTTATCTGATGTGTAAACTTGCTCAGATTGATTTCCCAAGTTAAAAAAATAGGTGTTTGGAAATGAATAATAATGAAGACTGAGTGTCACCAAGGCACAAGTGCAGCCGCAAAGATGTGCCAGCCAGGGACCTCACAGCAAGTGGCGTACCAGTGAGCGGCTGAAGTGATCTATGAAGCCCCCACGTGCAGCCCAAGCTCCAGGGAAAGGCAGACCCGCTGCAGCATGGCAAAATCGGGAGTGGGACAGGGCAAGGGCTGCGAAAGAGAGGAGATGTGGAAGATGAGCAAGAGCAAGTCCATGGAAGATTTTTAAAAATGGGAGGTTGTGTTGGATTTGCACTGCTAATAAGAATCATGGGAATAATTTGTGACATTGGCTGTTAAACACTTACCTGAAGTGCTCAGAAGGTTAGTATCCCTACATCTCTCTGGGAAAGGAGAAAAGGCTTCCTGAGAGAAGAAGGGACCCCAGGTAAGTACACAAGTCTCTGGGCTGCCATAAGAGAGAGCCTGTTTCCATCCCCCTATTGCCTTCAGTGCCTAGAGACACTCCCCTCCATACTGGGGCACCTGGGTGAGAGGCTCAAAGTTAATACAGATGCATAGTCCCCAAAACAACCACATCTGTGAGAGGATATCAGAAGTCTCCTTTCTTGTGATCAAGTCAGAAAAATTAACCTTTGGGGAAACCTTTTCTTCTGTTTTCAGATTAATATGGTTTCTCCATCAGAAAGCTCTAAAAATCCAGATCTTCAGTCTAGGTCTCTTATTTTTAAACCATGCAAAATAACTTAGAAGCACACATCTAAAAAAACACTCCATAAAGATCATGTTGGTCACTTTGTAAAATCCTTCCTACCAGCCCCAGTCCTTTACCTCAGCTACTACAGTTTAAAGGAATGGATATGATGTGTGTGAACCACAAAAGGAGTTGTGAACAACTCATTTTCAGTAGCATTTACAGTATTTGTACACATGCAGAAACAACTACTTGTCATACCGGCAATGCTCCTTTGTGTTTAATTACACTTTCAAAATACATTTAAATATATTTGAGAAGGCTTTGGTGCAAAGCTTATACAGTAGTCCATACATGAAGCTGCTACAATGCTAACCACTTATGCTATGGCAGCACTGTGACCTACAGGAACACAGCAATCAAAGCCCTTTGGGTTTTGCCATAAGAGATACTGTGGCTACATCTGAACTGGTAAAGAAAGAAAGATGAGGACTGCTGAGGGCCATCCCAAAAGGCATGCCACTGGCAGCCAGCTTGTTCTGGTTGCTGTGGTTTTGCAAGGATGGGTCTACATCTTTTCCTGATGATTTGACTTCAGATTGTACAACAATTCTCAGCAAATTGAAGTTACTAACGTGGGCTTAACCAAAGAGAAATGCCCTGTCCTGAAAAATTCAACACCTAAAGAACTGCTGCAGGGAGAGAGTACCTTAAACAGGAAACTGAAACAGTCTCACAGTGTGGAAACATCTCATCACCTCCAAATCTGTCTTGTTTTGAATCTATTTATTTTAGTAGTCTTCAGTCCACTCCCAGACCACCTGGCATGGTTCAGACCAAAGACCCCACACAGCTGCAACCCAAGTGGGCAGGCAGCCAGAATTATGATGCCACCACAAACAGAGTCCTCCAGAGGACAACAAAGCTTGGGAACTACCTAAACAGGGTATGTAGATGGCTGCAATTGCTCTAATAGCTAAATGGCTAACAGCAGTAATGCTGCATGAATAAGAGTAACAGTGTTAAACTGATTCCATTGAAAAAAATACATATTAAAAAATATCTCAGTTTCAAACGACTTAGCCTGCAGAAATGTGAGCAAAGAACTCTAGAGAACACTGTGTTTGGTTTGTGGATTGCTTCCTGTGTCCTTAAACAGATCCACTTCTGATTAAAAGATTGAAAGAGAAAAAAGACTTCTTTCTGTTTTCTACAGGAACTTTCTTTTTCCTTCACAATCCCTTTTGTTGTGCAGACTTAATTTTCTTTAAAAATGCAGAACAGTTAACTCAGCCTTTTCTTGCTTCAATGCATGTTCCTACCAGGTTTTTTCCACAAGATGTTTTTTCTATTTTTGGCTGAATTTCATGATGAAGGGTAAATTTTTCTGAAACTTTGACAGTGAGAACCATGTTGTTAAGAAAGTCAATTTAAAATTTCTGAATGTCAATTGAATTCCTCCATTGAACATTTTGGGGGTTTCTTTCTACTTTTTTTTTTTTGTTTTTTACAAACATGAGCATTTTTCTTTCAGTCAGGATAAGGAAATCCTGTTTGGTATCTTTTTTCACTCCATTTTCTCTTACAGTTTGTAGACTTTGCAAGGCAAGTAAATGAGAAACAATCCTGCTTTTACTCTGACTTTCAACAATATGTCCTTTTCTCTGACTGATGGGAAATATGCTGTGTTGGGAAATAAGTGAGGGTCAGACTGGAAGAAGAAAATAGCATGAGGTTGTTCCCTTTAGCAGGAACCACCAGTGATAGGAGAAAATGAGGAAAAACTATATTCTTCTGCTGCCTTATCTTGCTATCCCCCCTCCCTGAAGAGCTACAGAGCTGATGCTTCTTCATTCCAAACTCATCCTCTGTATTACATTTTCTCTGAGTTTGTAGCATTATTAATTCCCCCTCTGGAGCCAGCATTGGGCTGCATGAGGAGCTTCTAGACAATTCCCCCTTGTCTTGACACTGCATATGTCTGATTGAAAGCTCATTGAGATCAGTGAGACTCCTTCAAATAAAGTCAATAAACTTTGCATCAAGCCCAAAATGTTCCAGTCTGAAAAATGACTGAAAATAGCCCCAAGAGCTTCTATGTTTATTGTCTCTCAATGATTTCCGCGTGAAATATGTTCAAATTGTAAGTAAAACAATATATGTCTTCCTTCCTTACTGATTTAAAATCTCTGCTTGGTGTCTTAAGTCATCTTATGTATTTTTCCATAACCATTCTGAAAGTTCAGGAGGTCAAATTGGGTCATGCTGGTAAAAATATGAAGTTTCATCATCAGCATGGTATTTCTTCAGTATTTGGCTCTTGAAGGAAAGAAAGAAAAAAGTACTCATTATAGTCCTCTTTGTCATCCTTTGTCATGAGGTTTCCACATGAATGACTGAACAGAAAATTCTGAGTGTCTTATGTGCCATGAAGAAATCGGGAAAGTACGTTATCAACAGAGCCGAGCAGGTCTCCAGTGGGTACAGCAGAGTGCCAGTCAAACCGTGCCCTCTCCTCACCTAGGAGCAATGGCATATGATATACAATGGCCCATTCCATCACCATATTTATGCTTGCAAAATGAAGGCCCTGCAAACTGCAGCAGGAATCTGTGAGGCACTGTGAGTATACTCCTTTCAGCAAAGATTTCTTCAAATGCCATAAATCAAGTGACTTGGGAAAATTAGAAGAGGTGATGACACAGGAAAATTAAAGTAAGGAGATGGAAAGAATATGATAGAAGAGAGGTGGAGTTCAAAGAAGAAACTAATCTGTGAGTAATAAGTACCACTGGTATTAGCTGCCTGGACATACTGCACGAAAATCTCTCTCTAGCAAAGAGTCATGAGCAACTTTAACTGAAGTAATGTTGTCTTTGGCAGGCTGATGGCCTTGGTGCAGTGCTACCCTAGGCAATAGCATACATTACCAGAGAATTTTTTTAGTGAGCCCCAAGAGTGACTTTTTTTTCCCCTCCTATGGTTCAGCTTGACACCTCCAAAGCTTTTTGTGGGATTGTAAATTTTATCTAACAGAGCTATATAAGGAACTTGTACCAGCCCACTTTCACTTGTGGCCAGCCTTTGTTGTCTAGAGGTTAACACAGAAAACACCAGTGAAAGATCTGTGTAAAGATACTGTCAGTCAATTATGTTACCATGATCAATTTCCACTTGTCTTTGATCCCATGTTTAAGTAGCTTACACTTATTCACATGGGTGAAAGAAAAGCTAAGTCCTACTACCTCTTCCTCTGTATGATTATTGTTATACTAGAGATTTAACACTGCAAGTAGTCAGTGTTACTAACATTCCCTGTTTTGCCAAGCAGAGAGCTGGTGCATTCACCTCTCCCAGGGCTGAGCAGCAGGTTCTTAACCTGGTGCTGCTGAAGGTTATACTGAAACAAAAGACTTTTTTGTCTTTACTGTATTGCAGATAACTCACTGGAGGAAAGAAAAAAGCGATGTGGAATTAAGCATATCGGCTGAACAGACAATGGTTTTGGTATCTGATAAACCTTGATCTTTGATAAATGCAGATATTTTTAATCCTGGAGTTCAAAACAGACCTAGAACTCCCATAGATTAAAGCATTCAGTTGAAATGAATGTGCAGTATGTAATGTATTTCCCTTTGCCTCAGATGAAAGGTCTCAGCCTATCCTTTGTACAATGCTCAGGGTACTTCAGGGTCTTTGAAAGTTCTCCATCAATCTTCTCTGACAGGTCCCATGGCTGCTGGTGAATCATCCCTGTTAGATAAGACCAGAATCTTGATATTAATTTTAATTACTGCTTTTGGCATTTAGGCACTGCACAAATACCTAAAACAGAAATATGGTCAGGTTACCTACATGCTGAAGTACCAAACGCATTCTGTTAGGTCACAGACGTTTTCATATAACCTTCAAGGAATCTGGTGGTCTCCATTTAAATCATATTTCTATACCCTCTCTTGAGATACTTCCTGATCATTCATCCTTCCCTCCCCTCTACTCCCCACCTCACTGTCAAGGCTCCACTGAAGTTCTCCCAGGCAGAAGCAGAGTGGCAAGTGCTACAGTGGTAAGGGAGCTAGTTTTCTCAGTAGTTTACACTGTGGTCACACACAGTGAAAAGGTATAATTTGTGGCAACTCAAAAGCAACTTATCAACTTCATTGTAAACTAATGCACTACTCTGGCTTGAAATATCTGTCTTTTTCTTTTGTTATTTTTCTGTCTGCAGAAAAATAACATAAAAATAGAGAGAGGTTTTCATAGTTGTTCATTTTGATTAATATCTCTAGGGGAAAAAAAAGTAATCATTTGTCTCACTTTATATTATTTTCAGACTGGCTTCCTACAAAAAGGAAGCTTAAGCAGTCACACTTACTGTCCATCTGCCTGTTCATCTGTTGAGCTGTCTGTCAGTCCCTTATCCTCAATAGTTTTTTGAGCCCACTAGCCACTTTCAGTCAAATTTGACAAATGGCATCATAAAATCAGCAGTGGATACCAAATTAGAGCACCTACTTAGGGGATGGCAGCAGCCAGCTGGCCAGCCAGCATGTGAACACTGCCTGGCCAGTCAGTGTGCTCCAGACTAGCCAGAAAGCAAGACACCCCTTGCACAGGCCACCAGGTAGGAGAGGGTGGGGGCATTGCACAGGTGATGTGTAAGACATCTGCGCCCCTTCAACCACTAATGGAATACTTGCTAGTGTAATATATCAAACCTGTAAATGATTGTTTACTTGATACATAGCTGTACACCAACATCTGTGTTGCTATGAGTATGAGATATTTGCTGCTGGATAGGACGGACCGTGTCTGTTCTATATCCTACACTCAGTTAAGCTTAGGAGAGTATTTGCTCGGCACCCTTTCTGCCAAAATGCCATGCGCGGGCAGCAGGAAGGAAAGTTGCCTTTGCCTTGCCAGAGAGAAGAGATTCCTCTTTTCCTGGAAGCAACTGAGCTCCTTTTGGTGTAGAACCTACACACACACTCTGAAGGAAGAATGAGGCAGGCAGGGAGAGTGAGCAGGAGAGGCAGAGGCAGGGACTGGAAGACTCCTAGGCAGAGCAGGGAGATGGCACACATGCAGGTCCTGGGTGTGGGATGAAAGACTTGTCCTCATGATCCAGAACAAGAGCTCTGTGGCATCTGTAGCATCTAACAGCTGCTGCATTGCAGACAGTCATGTGGTCACCAGCCTGGGAACAAGCTGGAGGTAAGACTCTATCTCACAAAGGCATAGCAGTATTTTTCTGTGCAGCCTGCTCCTATTCATATTCTGATTCAGCCTGGGTTTTCTCTGGTTTAAAATGCTCAGTGTTCCAGTGTGTGCTCCAGTAAAACCCTTTTCCTGTTGTTCAAAGGCCATCTGGTGCTGCTAACATGCTTGTTTTAAAGAAATTTTTTGGGCAGAGTCACTTCGAGTCTCTGGCTGGATCTGGGCCCCATGACATTGGCCAACTTTTCCTGATGTTATTTCTTACCTTCCATATGCATCACCTTACCTGCTGGTCAGGGATTGAAAAATCAGATAAGGTCCTTGCTTGCTATTGGATGTAGTGGGAGATATGGGAGGAGGAATGAGTGGCAGGAGTAGTAGTGAAGGATTGCTGGCATTAGTTTCTCTCAGTTTTGACGTCATCTCCCTCTTTGCATCCCTCTTGAGTCCCAGATGCCCTCCAAGTCCAAAAATCCAATTCAAGATGCCAGTCTGCACAATTCCAGCTATTCCAACCTGGTCATCAAAACTCCCAGAAATATCTGGAAACATCTACAAAATACATGCATATTGTCAGCAGAAACCATTGTAGCACACAGAATTTGGAAGATTAAAGAAAAGTAAAATTTTAGGGCAGAAATGACCAGGGGCATAACCACATATGATTTATAGGTGTGCGGGTTTTTTTAATAGGCTAGTATAGCTCTTACTGGAGAAAGAAAAACTTGGTTTTGTTGTTGCTACTCTTTTGACACAATAATTATTGACAAGCTGTTGCAAACATCTGTGGCAGGGGGAGGGGGTTGCTTTCTATCAAAAGGCTAAATGTGGGAAGAAGCCAGAATAGGAAACTAAAATAATGGGCTTCCAAAAAAGCAGACTTCAACAACTGAGGGAGCAGGAAGAGGTGGAAAGATAACCTGAGAGATATGACACATCAGGGTAAATCATTCCAATGTGGAGAAAAGATGGAAATCATCATAGGAGACCAAAATGACTGTATTAGAAACTTTCTAAGTGCCTGCAGATCTTAATGGACTCATACAAAAGAGGAAATGAGAGTAACTAACTTGCTGAAGAGCTTACCGGAACATAGATCATGTCTTCTTTACTTCTGTATTCACAATAAAGATAAATTATGAATGCACTTAATTTTGATAAGGGATTAGCCATACAGACTAAAACAGGTTTTGAAATGGTTTTGAAAGTATTAACAAAACTAAATATGTTCAACAGAGCACAGGCTGTTCAAATTCACTCCTGTTTAAAATGCTACCCAAAATGACATTAGCAAGTATCATTAGGATCTTGATTAGAACAGGGTCTGATCAAAGAACTGGAGACATGCAAGCATAACATACACGTAAAAAGATGGAAAAAGAAGTTGTATGCTAGTCAGCCTAACTGCAAGTTACTAGTTACAAGATACCAGAAACCATGAGGCCTGAAAGCCTCGAGACAATAATAAAGTTAAGAAATCCACCAGTCAGGGCTTATCAAAAACCAAACGGGTCAGGCTAACTCAGTTTCATTGTGACACCAATTGCCCAAGCACAGAGCATGGTACGGCCAGGTGGGCAGCAGATCTGCAGAAGGTGGCAGCTGCAGTAAGCAATGACTTTGTCTCTTCTTCCACAGCACGACGGTCCTATCAAAGCATCAAATGCCCTGTTGTGCTAACAGGGCTGGCACACCAGAAACATGGTGGAAGTCATCGTTTTGCTCTACTTGGTGCTATTTAGGACCCATCTCTAGGGCCTGTTATCTAGAAGAAAAGGAAGAATGATAACAGACTTGAAAAACCCAGCTTAGGAGAAAAGGTTGAAGGATCTGGGCTTACTCAGAGTAGGTAAGAGAATGGGAAGGAAAGCACACCAATTTCCTTCCAATGTTTGAAAAGCCACTATGAAGAAAACTGTTACAGTTTTTTCAAATTTACTGGGGATGTGACAGGAAGAAACTAATTGGATTTAAAACAAAGGAGATCTAGGTTAACTGCAGCAAAATGCTGTAGCTGTTTTTAATTATAAATACAGTTATATACTGCAATACACATACACACACATATATATACAACAGGATTGAGGAATTTTCTCCTTTGGAGATTTTAAGAATGAGTAGACTGACATTTGTTAGGGACATTCTCTGTATTCTTTATCAGCTTTTTACAGGGGCATGGACTAAGTGACCTCTTGAAGCCTTTCAGCCCCATGATTTTTTTTATTTTTACTTCCATGCAATGATTAGGCACAGAATTTTTCTTGATAATCAAACTGTGGCATTTTCACTGAGTTTATTTAAACTGGGATTGGTTTATGCACTGTATGACAACCACACTTCAAGGACTCTCTCAATAGGTGAAATTAAGCAGGTTATGCTAACAAAGCATCCATCTGAATT
This sequence comes from Pandion haliaetus, assembly GCA_013401275.1. Lineage (NCBI taxonomy): Eukaryota > Metazoa > Chordata > Aves > Accipitriformes > Pandionidae > Pandion > Pandion haliaetus. The sequence goes on from VYZV01000402.1 coordinate 40,452, forward strand.
GCTAAGATTTTTTCTTTTAACAGAGAATCAGCCTACGAGGTCTTGACATCTGCCAATACTTCATCAGAAAGAAAAGAAAGGCTTTGAAGAAGACTGGCTTTAAGGTGAGGTTCAGCTACTGAGAAGTGCTTTGTGCCTTGATTTAGGCATACATCCCCTTGGAAATGAGACTTTGGACTCAATTTACAAATTGCAAATTTTATGGTAAGAGAAGACCCACAGCACTGTTTTATAGCATTGCTGTGGCTATTGCTTCTCTGAGTGTGTTCATTTATTCATTATTCTTGTTATGGTTATGCTGGCCAGGTAAAGGTAATTTAAAGATGATTGTTCCTGAGGCAAAACCAAAAAAATAACTTGGATACAGACTGTTATCTCTAATGCCTTGTCTACTAACAGTTAAATAGAGTAACTCGTTCTTCAGATTCAAGGCTCTTAATTTCCCAGGCTGCAGTACCATGTCTAATCATATTAGTTATGAGGTATGAGGCTCCCTGGTAGACCATAACTCAATGTGACTGATGTAAGCAACTTTGATGTGGGCATGCATCCCTCAAACGTGCCTCACTATTAGGCACATAAGCCATTTCAGACCAAAGCTTCCTTCCATCCTGTGCAGTCCCAGCCTCATCTTCTGTTCAACACTAGGAAATGAATTGGTGATCGCTGGAGGCTTGGGTAACAACAATGCTTATACTTGCAAAAGGAACAAACTTCACTCCACTAGGATTTCTTTTCTGCTATTTTTGGTTGCATCTCCTCTCTAATATTCCCTACCAAGCTTTTGGGCTTGTCATAGGTTGACAATCACACAATACAGATCATATTAGTGTCAGAAATAATCCTGAAGTGCAATGTTTATCTTTCTCCCTCAAACAAGGAATCTGGTTGGGAAAGGGAGGAAATGGGGGATTTCTTTTAAAAATAAAATAAAAAAAAAAGTGAACAGGAAAGTTCGGATCTGGGCTTCCTAAAATACTGAAGTAGTTCTTAAATATTGCTCTGGCACAATCTCCAAATGCCATGAAACCCTGAAGAACTGAGACAGATTAAATTAAAGAGATTATGTTCTCAGAAATATACAGTCTGTTCATTTCAATGTGCCAGGACAAACCGAATGAGCAGACAGAGCACACTTCTAAACTGAAGGACATGTTCCACTTTCGCTTACTTTCTTGTGTATTTTTTATTGTTTTAAATTACTTAAGTTGTCAGTTCTTTGCATTTTGCTTTCCTAGAAAGCCATAAATTAGACTAGAAAATGCATTTTCTTCAACTTTAGTTTTGGTACATTAACCAGTGAAACTCTTTCAATGTTCTCTAATCTTCACAGTTAAATACAGTAAAGCCATGCACAGCAGTCCATAAAATATTGGATTGTGTTCTCAACACAGTGAATGATAAACCACAGTCCCCAAAAGGATGGAATGAGTAATACAAGCAAGAGAAAAATAGTCCCTTATAAAACACAAACTGCATATTGCAGTAGTGTAGAGAAAACTATGCAACATGCTTCCGTCATCAGCATCACTGCATCTTCAGTCAGCCATGTCTTTTGTGGGCTCAGTGTTCACTGAATATTTAAAGGTTATGCTAAAACATTTAATAAATAATGCACTAAACATCTGATGATCTGTCAACTCCAACTACACGGGAAAATGTTAAAAAAAGCAAGTACTTTATCACAGATTGTGCTCTCCACCAGTTTGCTATTTGCACTGCATGAATAATTTGTGATTCTAAAAGTAATATTAAAATCCATTTCCCAATGGTATCTACATATATTGCAAGGTACTGCTAGGTCCTACATGAAATATTTAAATAATTTGAATATTTTTTGCGAGGCAGTAAAAGAGGCATTAGCAGTGGGGGAGAGGAAAGTAGAGGATGTGTAAAATATTTCATAGTACAAGCTTTCTCAGACGGTACAAAGTACAGCAGATAAAACTATGTAATATTAATAGAGAGGGAGAAAGGAAACTTACCGAAAAGCCATTTCCTTGTGCTCTCAGTGGATTTGTTTGGGTTTTTTTTTTTTTCCTTTCTCAAGTTTTGTTCTGGTTTTATTCTTCTAGATTCTTTCTGTCTACAGATCAAATTCTTTCAGATAATAAGCTGCACTCCTCAGGACAAAAATGCACACAGTCAACAGATAAGTCACCACTGATTTTGGTGGAGATGCCATGTTTCACCTACTCTGCACAAAGATTTACAAGGCTAATTATCTTCCAGCAGCACAGATTTTCCCTAAACACCCAGCACTAAGGAAGAGCATCACTGTGTGGAACAGGGATCCAATAGAACTATGGTGGTGTTTCCTGACCTCCTGCTTGGAAATCAAATGGCTTTTTGTATACTTCTGTGTGAAAATTCTCGCAAGTTTCAAAACACCTTTGCTTAAATACTTCGCCTCTAAAGGCCTTGGATGACCATAAATCTTGGCCTGGTCAGTCGAAAGTTGGTAACGTCACAAGGTCCCTTTAGTAGTTTGGATTGCTTTACACCTAAAGCTCCCTGTGGAGTGATGAAACATTTGGGGGAACCGATAGCCCCTGGATAGCCTCTCCATTAGATTTCCAAGAGATTATTACAAAACTTGAAGAACTACAAGATGTTACTGTGCATGATTTAGGTACATTTTCCCAGTGCTTCTCAGTCACCAAAATCTGGTCCAGTCTAGTGAAGGACTTCTACCTTCCAATGACCAGAAGCCAACTTACTGACCAGTCTTTCCAAGCATTACGTGTCAGAAGTTCACCACATTGTAACAGGGCATTTGCTCATACTTCCAAAAGAATTCATGTGAGAAATGAGAAGGACTGAGAGATTCATTAGCAACTCAGATAAAAGGCTTAGATCAGAGAAATTTGGAAATATAGGTGTTGCCAAAGTCCTGTAATGGGAGTAGTATTCTAAGGTTTCTCCCTTTGGCTCAGTTTGCATTTCTGCTTTTCTTTTTGAGCACTGCATTTCCCTTCTGCAGCCCTTTGTTTGGCTCTGTAGGCAGTAAAGTCCTCAGGGCAGAGCAGCAATTGCCTTTTATGATACATGTTTACAATGCTTCACACAATGGGACCTTAATCTCCTAATAAATGACACTCAAATAGTAAATCTGTCACCTTTCTAAAAATACTTTGTTCATTAAAAATAATAGAGAAAAAAATCATTACACACATTGTACATGCTTGACAGCTGAATTGAACTGGTGCTTGGGTCTATTCCTAATATTTGCATGAAATGAAGGTTCTTCTATTTCCTCCTTCTGTTCCCTCCCTTAAGAAAACAGACATATATTCTGATTATGGTCATTGTTTCCCTCCTAGGCCTGCATTTGGTGCTTTACCGCATATTCTTTTGTGATTTTATTAATATGCTGTTGGGGGATACTTACAAAAATGGTAAGTGTGTGTGTGTATGCATACACACAGCTACACATTAAAAAGGTGGCTCTGCTGAGTGACTTATTCTGACAGCTGCGTTGTTAAGCTACTGCAGAAATGAGAAAGAAAGATGTAAGCTGCACTGGATGAATGAGATCCTGCTGTAAAACATCTCCAGCAGCTTTTAAAGAACACAGCTGATAGAACACATCAAAAGGTCTGAGGAGCTAAAGAAAAAGTGAGAGCGAGGCTACACAAAGCAGCCCAATCGCTAAAGATTAAGGCTCTCCTGAGAGGCACTTGTCACCCATTTTAGACAGGGAATCCCCCAGAAATGCTGCTCTGCCCACGAGGCTGTATGTGCAAGGCCAGGTCTTCAACCCTTCCCTTCGGCCCAGTAAGCTTCGCCATTGAAATTGTATTGATCCAGTGATCATCTCTTACTCCATGTAAGGTTACATATGAAGTCTTGTACTCCTCTCATGTTTTTCAGCCTGACTTTTTCTCCTTGCGTAACACTATTGATGACAGTGGTAATAGGACAAAAGATACTTAAACTCAAAGAGTGGAGAATGGAAGGAAAGCAGGAGATTAACTCTTCCTGTAACGCACAAACATTTCTGGGGAAAAATCTGGGGTCATTATAAGACAAACAAGAGCTCAGATCTACATAGTTGAAGGTTTCAGAATGGATGAATATACAGCACCTCTTAGGGAATGGAGAGGTTAAATGACTGGCAGCTGACACAGCACCCCAGGAAACCCATGAGCATTTTGAAGAGCCAACAGGACCCAGGGGGGTGCCTCTGCCCCACAAGAGACGGATGTGGCAGGAGAGACAGCTGAAGCACCAGGCTCATCAGTGCTCTTGACAGATGACCCCTGAGGCTGTTGCTACTGACACGAGGCCATGCGTTTCCAATGCAGATCAGCTTTGCTCCAGTCCCTAGCCCAGCCATTTTCTTTTCTGGAAAAGAGGGAGAGAAGCAGAGATTTGCAGCCAAAATTGCAGCAAATGGTCTTTGGGGAGGCAGCACCCCTACTACAGCAAATGCATTTTGGGGGCAGTGACATTTAAGAGTAGCAAAGAGACCATGGCAGCAACAGCAAGTATAGGTAGACTATTAAAGGAACATTGTCAGATTAAATACCATACTTTCTAACAAATTGGTTTGCCTGTGTTATGAAGACATTATTAAAATCAAAAGCGTTTAAAGAATGTAATTTAGTCTCCCCTGTCTAAGGTGTTTACTTCCTGCATTACTCCCAGCTTGCACTGTTAGATTAGACTAGTCCACTTCACTTTTACAGATAGTTTCTGTCTGATTTTATTTTTGGACTCTAATTCCATCTTATTACAAATTGCAATAAAGCCTTGAGGCTTCCCAACAGGTCATGGCACTCTTGTGCAGAGTACTATACAGATGTAATAAATAGCAACCCACAGCACAGACAGAGGAAGGCTTTTATGGATGAAACAAAGGAGTAAGAAAGAGATTGGGACTGCAACAAGACAGTAATGGTAACAACATGTAAATTATATTGTATATAACTATATATATTCTATTTAACTCATATTGTGAATATTTTATATTTGTTAAAAATATATATTCTTTATATCACAGCTAGCCTATGATTAGTTATAATCACAGTCCACTGTATTCTTCATTCAGCTGTCAGTCACGAGACTCTACCACCATCTAAGTTATATTTGGTCTTAGAATGTAGGAACACTGAGGAGAAGACTGCCTTGCCTCAGGGGTAACTCCCATACACCAGGTGCTACTCCAGGGTAAATAACATGATATAAAAATGCTTTTCCACTTACACTGAATAGAACTATTTCTTTTGTCTTCTCTTAAAAAATTTCTCTTACTTTCACAAGACCTAGAGCTGGACACATAGTGTACAAAAACTCTTCTGCAATGTCAAATCTGAGCCTCTCAGTAGTACCTACTACATGACAGAATAAGCCAAGAAACAATTTACTGAAATTAAGAGCTCCAGACATAGCTTCAAAGATGAATAAAAAGCAACTAAATACCATCACAAGTTGCCTGTTTTCCTAAGGCACCCACTAACTTCTGTCTCTCCAGATTTCAACCATCAGTGTTAACTAAAGGAGTTCCTCACCAATGCTTCCTTGTTTCTCCATCTTCACAAATAGGTTAGCTTGACAGGGAATGGAGGAAGAGCTGACTAGTTTCCATTCACCAAAGGCTAAAAGAAAAGCAGATGTTTCAGAAAACATACTTTAGTTGAGTGCCTATGCTGTCATGGTACTAAAGTAATAACTAAAGCAGCAAACAAGGCTGAGGGCTCTACTGATGTAAGGAGCAAAGAAGTGAGAAGCCCTCCAGCAGAAGTCTGTTGAAAAACTAAAGTAAAAGAAAACAGTGTGAGATGGAAGGCTTGGAAGAATTCACAACTGTGTAATTAATACAATTTTCTGCTTGCCACTTGCCAAATAGAAGATTTAACAATGTTGCTATGAGGAGGATAGCTCATAATATGCATTGGTGTATGCGGTAACAGCACAGAAAAAACTTCAGTATGCCATATTACTAGGTTTTGCAAGTTTAGCTAGAACTACAATGAGAAGAAATCATTTGATTATGCATGGACTCCTTCCAGTGTTGGGAGACACTGGAAAATGCTAGATTATAATAAAATGTTTAGTTAGGAGCAAATATACTGCTGGCAATAGAAAAGTGAGTTTATTCACTTAGGCCAATAGTGATACATACAATTAGAGCAGGTTTGCTTGGCTAGGTCCACAGAGTCTGGCATAAAGTAAAAGTAGTGATGTTACAGTTGTTCTCACAAGTAGGTGCTTAATAAACTATGCCATGTAGGTAGTTTCAATCTATACTCAAAAGAAAGATTCAAATAAAAAACAGCTATTGTCAGCTACTGGTGTTTCAACTGCTATTAAAATTCACAGCATCTACTCTGACTGCAGGTGTAATAAGCACCTATTATAATTTGTCAAAGTATTTGCCTGGAAGCAAAAAAAAAAAGTCCTGGAAGAAGATACAGACCTGAAGTATTTAATGCTGAAGCCACTTCATACTGAAGAGTTTTCAGATACTTTTTTTTATCCCAGCTTCACCTCCATATTTTAGAGGAATTAATAAACCTCAGCAGTTGACTTTGTGTGGTGGATTAACCTTGGTTAAGGGCCAAATGCCCACCCAGCTGCTCGCTGACCCCCCACCTCAATGGTACGGGGAGGCAATAGGATGAGAAAATTTGGGGGTCAAGACAGGGAGATTGCTTAGCAGTTACCCACAAAGACAAACATTAAAACATTAAAACAACATCTTTTCTCCCCCTTTCCCAGGCTCAACTTCACTCCTCCACTCCTAGCCCCTCTTCTCTGTTGAGCAGTGCAGGAGGATGGGGAATGGGGGGCTGTGGTCAGTGCAGAGGTCAGTCCTCTCTGCTGCTCCATCCTCTTCATGCTGTTCCCCTACTCTGGTGTGGGGTTTTCATGGGCTGCAGCTTCCTTCAGAAAACATCCACCTGCTCCAGCTTAAGGTCCTCCATGGGCTGCAGTGTGGATACTTACTCCACTATGGTCCTCCATGGGCTGCAAGTCAACAACCTGCTTCACCATGGTCTTCCTCAAGGGCTGCAGGGGAATCTCTGGGGCTCCAGCACCTAGAGTACCTCCTCTCCCTCCTTTTCTGGCCTTGGTGTCTGCAGGGCTGTTTCTCACACTTTGTTTCTCTCCTCCTCTCTCTGTCCAGCATTGTTTGCCCTTTCTTAACTATCTTTTCTGAGAGGCACCACCACCTTGGCTGAGGGGCCCAGCTGTGCCCTGCGGTGGGTTGGTTGGAGCTATCTGGAACCAGCTGTGTCCAGTACAGGGCAGCCCCAGCCTCTCCTCACAGAGGCTGCCCCTGCAGACCCCGCTGCCAGCACCTTGGCATGGAGACTCAATACACTATAGTATTGCAGTCTCTATATAAAGCATATCTGGGATCTCCAATCTCTCCAACGGTCAGTAAAATCAAAACTATTACCAGTAATTTTTTTTCCAAAAATCTCAATTATCTTCTGGATATTCATCTTCTAGATATTTCACGCAAGTCTTCTAAGATGGATGCAAAGCTGTTTAAAGAGATCATTTCAGATCCTCTGGTTGTTACCAGCTCTTTTTCACCATAACAAGTATTTGTCTTTCTACAGCTCACACCTCTGCACCCCAGTTTAGTTCATTCTCCTTCTTTCTCAATACTCTATGGAAAACAAATTTTCTCCTTCTAGCTGAAGATATTTAGAGGGAACAGCATCACTTCCCCAGCCACACCTCCCCAGATCTGCAAAGGATGAGACAGAAATTACTTGAATAACCATGGAAATAAAACGCATCCTCAAAAGTTCACCTCCTGAAGGTGTCGTTTAAAGTAGATACCCCACGTTGGTCTACAACATAATACAAGGCAGTCTCCCACTGCCTTTGGCATCTTTTTTATTCTTTGTTCTATATCAGGAGTCACCTCTCCAAATACTGATCATGGGATTTGGCAGCTATTAGGAAGGCACTGGAAGAGCTGCATTTTTATCAAGCCTGTTCTCAACATCATTCTTGCACCCATACAACCAAGTCAATGAAGGGCTTGATTTCATCAATACTGGTATAACATTGTTATTACTGGCATTAAATATATTGCATGGAATGTGTCAATAATGGATAGGTTGTGTCCTGTAACTCTGCTAAAACTAAAGTTGAACAATGTTTGTGTGTTGCAGATATGCCCCTAGTGTATAATACACACATATCAGCCAACAGCATTTTGAAAACACTATTGTACCAGGAAGACAACTAACCATATGATACTTCTCTCAATAAAAAGATAATGAGTGGATTACTCTGGTAAGGGATTAGATATGAAACAAAGCCAAGGAGACAGTAGAAAAATGAGTCTTCTCTCATTGCTGCTACTACTTGTTCTCATAACTGGCAGTGTCTTTCCCAACTTCTGTGTATGTCAGAAGAGCACAAAGAGGGGATGGTGCTTCTTGCAGCTGTTCTCTTAAGCATAACTGGCACCAAAATAGGATAGATTCAGTGACCAAAGAGTTTCCTCTTAAATTCATAAGATTATCTCATAATCCCACCCAGAAACCGAGGCAAATTAGATAAGCCTCTGAAGAATCAACCCACAATAGCCCAACCTCGCTCTCAGGTACTGACTTTAGTCAGGAAATGAAGCAAGATTTCAGTATTAACAAGAGATGTGAATTTGGAAAGCCATAGCAATGCTTTTCTATCCTTTATATTCAGTCATACATACCAACACTATAATTCAAAATATTCAAACCTTGGTTTCATAGGTGAAAAAAAGCTTAAATTGTGAATGCTGACAGGCAGCAGGTTATTGGATGTATATGTGTGGGTGGGTGAATGTCCACAGTTGAACTTCTGCATGCCCAAGCCTGCTACTTGCTACTGAAACTGATATGGGCTAGTTGTAGATTTTGGTAACACCTGGACTAAACAAGTGACACATTCCAAACCCTTCAGTTAATAGAGAGACAGGAGACAGAACCACTAATCAGAAGTCTTCTGCATACACAGTATTCAGATTGGGAAAGCCAGTGCCCAAGAAGAGGAGCCTGAAGAAGTGGTCTCAGAAAAAGTGGTCTTGGGAAGAAGAGGAAGTTCCTGACTGGAAGAGAGATCCTAGAAGTGTAGAAGATCCTGGGGATGGGGGAGATGCATAGAGACAAATGTTGGGGGCTGCCCAAGGCCCTTGGCCAGTGATGACCAAGACTGGTAGCTGTGAGCAGTAGTACAACATGAACTGACATGACTCTCTGTCCGACCTTCCTGGACCAGCAGCAATCTCCCTGTGGGAAAGAGAAAATAAGGTCATGGTAGCATTAATGTTGGGCAGGAGAAGTGAGTGAGTGTGTGAGATAATCAAGAACGGTAAAAGCGCTAATCCCATCAGTAATTAAATAAACCCCCATATCCAGATCCAGTACAGGTTGTCCTTTTGCTCTGCTACTCCCATGATGCCCACCTGCTGATATGAACACCCAGTAGCTGCAAGTCCCTTCAGCCTGGCACCCTCTCCCTCCCCCCATCCCAGCTACAGGGCAGGCAGAGTCCCAGAGCAGAAGAGCTGACCCAAGACTGCTACCTGGTTTCCATACAGAAATAGTTTCATTTGACTTCTCTACATCCTATCCTGATAGGAGATCAGCACCCACGGGCCTGCCTGGACCCTATAGCTCTCTCACTTCTTGTTAGTCTGGTGTCCTATGCCAGATCTTGCTTCAACACTCAATCAGCGTTACTACACCACCTTGTTGCATACTCTTCTTTGAGCCCAAGCACTCGTGGCAGAGACACATTTCTGGGCCTTTCCTTTCACATGGTCTCCAGATAGGAGCCTGAGTTAAATCTCTGTGCATCCTCAGCTGCTGGCGAGACCATGGGGTGAAAGAACAACGGTACTCCCCATTGTTGTCTTCCCAGAACCACCTCATCCCTAGAACTCTGCCACCTCCTCCAGACCTTCCTGATTTCCTGTCTTCACAAAGTCCCTCAGCCTTATTTTTAAGCTCTGCGATTTAGCAGAAAACCCCTCTATATGAGGATTTTAAGAATATCACAAGACTCTTGAGCATTAATGCTGACTGTTCAACAAAAGTACCAACCCAATTCACAGTCCTTCCTTTTACTTGCACAGACAACTCACTATCCAGTAATGACTTCAATCAGCTTTAGACCACACATCCACAAGGATTTAGGAGACACAGGTGTTTGAGCTCACCCTTCATGTTTTCTTCATCAGCACAAAGACTGTTTGCATTGCTTTTTTCATGCCCAACTTGTTAAATATCACAGGTCATACAGGGAGGATGGAGAGGTTATTAAAGTGGTGGAGAGAAGAAAAAGAAGAGAGGAAAGAGGAAAGCAGATCTGCTAATATATTTATATATTTTTAAATGTAGATAAAGTTGCAAGGCTGAATGCTGCTGACCTCAATCCTAGAATCTAGACTACATAGACACAAGCTAAGGCATCATGGCTGAATAGTTGGCAGTTATCAGGCCACAGGAAACAAATGCATCAGAAGATTTAATTCCAGCCTGTTGTTGCTGCTGCAGTGATGCATATGGGAAAACAAAGAAAGGATTAGTTAATTGCTGACCTCAGTAGTCATTCAGTTACAGAGTGGCTTGGAAACTTACCCATCAAATGGTTTTTCTTTTGAAAATGCACATCAGTCAACCCAAAATTGCTGAGGGGAGACTGACGTCTCTGGATTAAAAAAAATTTAGAAATAATAATACATTTTAAATTATTTTTCTTTCAAATTTGTAATTAACATACTAAAATGTTCGGGTTTTACATTCAAATTCAAATAGTTCCAGTTTACCAAATGAAATGTTTTCATTGATTGATTTGCAAAATATAGTTTTGTTCCACTTCAGGAACAAGCCAGTTATTTTCCACACAGGATGAATACTTTACCGAACAAAAATATTCTTTATTCAAGAAAGGGGGAATTCTATTTTAAGAATTTGTCCTAAGTATCCTCCTGTGTTTCTCTTTTACTTTTATATTTCTCAATGCTCTTGCTAGAGTAAAATTCAGACAAATCTTCACTGGTTTTGCTTTTCTCCATCTGGATTGTTGTCAGAGCCTGTTTGCTTATTTCTAAGCTGGTATTCTAGTTTTGTGGTGGAGGAAGGGAGGGCAGGACAAAATTTATAACAGCATTCTCTTTGGGGTGCTGTTCTCATAATGAACACAAATTGCTCTCATTTATCATCTTGTGATGTAATCATATAAAAGCCTTTCCCATCCTCATCCCTATAAGGTAACTGTTTTGCTGTATTGGATTATAATGACAAATGACAAAATCTTTTGCATGACTTCAACCATTACAAAATTCTGAAGGGATTGTTATTCTATAATGCCACTGAAGTTTTCTGATAGAGGTAGCCCATGCTGAAAGCTGCAGTTAGAAGTACTCAGTATACCAATAACTTCTATGCAATGGCGGCTTTTGGAGGGGGAGAACCCCAAAAAAACCCAGTTGTCTTCAAGACAGCCCAGAACACCACAGGGAGTAAATTGTGGTTACATGTTACATCCAAATGGGAGATAAATCCAAGGGTTCCACTTTTGAGATTTTTTTTTTCAATATATCAGTGTTCACAGGCTACAGGAAACATGAAGTTATCTGCAGGATTCATTTGCTTTCTGTCTTTTGGAAGCTGATAAATCCATTCCACTCACTTAGGGCTGCCGAAACATGCAGGGCTCCAGTAAGAGTTGATGGAAGAAAAGGGTGCTCAACAATACAGAGACATGTTTACCATTTCTCAGGAACAGACTGTGTTGCTATTCCAAGTAGAAGAGGCAGAAATCCTCCCCAGGGCTCCAGGAGCAAACTTTACCATTTTATGTTTCCCAAGAGTATCCTAGCAATTTAAAATTTGTCATGGACTATTTGCGAATAGGTAAGTACATAATACACACAGTGAGCTTAGAACATTTAGTCTGTTGAGCACAAGATTTGCCACATAAATGAATTGCCCTTCTGGGAAAATTGAGTACAGCCATTTGCATAAACTGACAAGTATTTGCACGAGTCCTCAGGTCAACAAGCACCCCCAAAGAAGTTGAGGTCTGATTTTCTTCTGTCTTCCACAAGTGTTTTGCTGGAGATTTCGACTGATTTCCATGGACTCTTGCCTCCTTACACATCAGTGTAAAAGAGATGAGTCAGCTTTCTGATACGATTGTTTCCTTTATTTATACCCTCCTTTCTGTAAATTATGAACTACTCAAATGACTAAGAGACTGTACTGTTTTCTTTATTAAAATCTAGCGACGCAGATGGAACTCCCAAGCAAACATGCAGCT
>VYZV01000403.1:0-16700 GCA_013401275.1 Pandion haliaetus
GTTGTTGGCCGGGGTTAAACCACGACAGCTGCCCAGATGAGATACGGAATCTTCACCCTTGGGGATACTGAAAACTCAGCAGGACAAGGCACTGAGCAACCTCATCTGCCTCTGCAGCTGGAACTAACTTTGAAGCTGTCACTGCCTTGGCTTCTAAAGCTCCCTCCCAAATTAAATTTGCCTGTCCTTCTCTGGAATGAATTAAAAAAAATGAGAAACACAAAGGAAAAAATGGTGAAGATTCAAAGAAAGTATGAAGAGTAAAGAAACATACCTACTGAAATAATAAGAGTAAGAAAATAACACAATAGAGAAAAGGTTCCTAGCTGTAAAGAAAATATAAATTCTTCTGTGTCTACACATTTGAGTACCTTTTAAAGGAAGCACTCAACCACTTACACGGTAGATTTTTATGTTAAGGTAGGGCTTTACATTTTCTTATAATGGAACTCAAGCAACATCAGTAGTCTCTATTTAGAGTTCCAAATTTTTAAGGCAAGATTGTTGAGGAGTCAGGAGTACTTTGAAAATATTAATAACTACATCTGTAAGACATCGCTGTAAAGAAAGTGATGTTAACATTTGTAAGGTAAAGGACCTCCTTCCATGTGCAACTGTGCAGCCTGTCACTTCTAATACTGCAGCATGCCTTTCACTTCTACTTTGTGAACTCTCACCCTCCCTCTCTTTGGCTGCTGTGGCAGTGCTTTACCCCTGTATCTAAAGTGCTCATGTCCCTGAACTTGAATGAAGCTTAGCAGATAACAGTATTATTTACTAATAATTTAACTAGCCAATAAGATTAAATAGCCAATAAGCATTGTTCACATAAAATTTATGCACAAAGCTTAGTAGCCAGTTAGAGTATGCAACATCTGCACCACTAAAAGCATTTTCCAATCAGTGCCATCAGCGTAATGAACAAGAAGAGCCAGTAGGGAAATTGATAAATTTCATGACATCTGAAGAGGATGCCCAGAATAATACACTCATCTGGGGGGATCATAGCACGTGTTCCCAGCTGGACACTGCAGAGTGTTTTCCTTTTTCCCTTTGTCCTGGTTTCAGCTGGCATAGGGTTAATTTTCTTCTTAGTAGCTGGTACAGTGCATTTTGAATTTACTGTGAGAATAATGTTGATAACACACTGATGTTTTAGCTGTTGCTTAGTAGCACTTATCCTAAGTTAAGTATTCTTCAGTTTCCCACACTCTGCCAGCAAGCAGGTGTACAAGAAGCTGGGAGGGAGCATGGCCAGGACAGCTGAATTGAACAAGCTGAAAAGATATTCTATACCATAGAATGTCATGCTCAGTCTATAAACTGGGGAGGAGCTGGCTGGGAGTGGCCGATCGCTGCTTGGGCATCGGTCAGTGGGTGGTGAGCAATTGCATTGTGCATCACTTGTCTTTTCTTGGGGTTTGTTTTATTTTCTTGTTTTATTATGTTCCTTTTCATTGCTATTACTACTATTATATTTTTTATTATTATTATAGTTAGTATTACATTTTATGTTACTTTACTTACTAAATCGTTCTTACCTCAACCCGTGACTTTTATTTTTTTTCTGATTCTCCTCTCCATCCCACTGGGAGCAGGGGGGAGTGAGCGAGCAGCTACATGGTGCCTAGTTGCTGGCTGGCCTTAAACCATGACACCCTTCTATCTGTTTTCTTTGAGTTCTCAGGGTTTGTTTTTTTTTTTTCCTTGTATTGGGCCTTGGGGGTGGGGGGGAAGGGCAGTGAAGGCAGGAAGGCAGTCCCCAAAAGTAACCTAGGCTGTTAGGTTCAATGTCTGCCATCAGCTATAGATTTTTGTGGTCCTCTACATGTCTCCATCCTTTCTGTAACAGTAAGAAATAAATGCACGTTGTATTAGTAACTGCTGGACGAACTAGTCAACTGTCTTCCAGATTTTGTAATTGCTGTGTAAGAAGGAGACTAAATAAGATCAGAACAGATGAGTTTAACACCTAGTCTATGCTGAGTAACTGTAAACTTTCTAGAAGCTTGTTCCATAGCTTGATTTTTCTTAGAGCTATGCATGTATTATTTAATATGAAATCTAAAATTTTCCTTCTTTTCTACTCTTTAGGCTGACCTCTTTCTGAGATAAATTTCAGTAATGACAACCACAATTTTTAATTCAAACAGCTTATGCCCTTAATGAGTACTTCGGAGCTTAAGAGAGTGAAAAGCTCCATTGTCACCTTTACAGTTAAAAAATAGATTCACCTAGTCAGCATGGGGATAATAAAGGTTATATGAGCATAATTAAATACCAGATTCAGTCTTGCAAGCCTCAGATACCCCAAATGAATTGTAGATGAAAGAAATGTGTGGAAATGTGATTCCCTTCTTGTATGGACATCAACAACCAAGAGCTCCAAAAGGATTTTTTCTTTTTTAATGATGAAAGGGACATTTTTTTATAGATGGCCTATAAAGCTGCAAGGAAAACTAACTCCACAATTTCAGCAGTTGTTGTAGTAGAGACTAATTATCCTTATTCACCAGCTATTCATTTATGTTTCATCTTGCATAATGTATTATAGATGGTATATTTGCCTCATTTTTTATAAGAGGTATTGCTTTCCACCTTCCCTTCAGGAAGCTGGACTATTTTCTTTTGAAAGCCACAAAACTTATTGCTATAGAATACTTAAGCTAATAAACTAGAGGGGTTTTGTTTGGGGTTTTAAGACTCTATGATATATTAGGAATACCTCAAACTCATAACTGAAGTATTTCTAATTCTCTTTGTATAGAAGAAATGAAGGATACCTGGAACACATGTTAACTAGGATGGTTACTGCTTAGCCATAGACTGTTTCCATAACTTTTGGAAATATCAACAAAAAAAAAAAGGGGGGCAGGTGGGGAGGGGAAATCATCAGTGCAAAATCATCCAAAATTTCCTTTGGAACGAGTTTTACAAGTTTTCACATAGAAAAAAAAATCCTCTGGACTTTTTAAAACAGCATTGCTGGGGCCCTTGCAGGTGTGGCAAGTGACATCTAGTTCCTATTACACATCTTATTATACAGCTTGGTAGCTCAGGGAAATCTTGGTGCCCAAGACCTTCAGGCACGCTCCTTAGCTGCAAGAACATCAAGAAAACTCAGGAATCCTGCAGCATCACAGCTCCTGGGAGCTGCACTGATAAGCGAGAGAACACTTGAAAAAAATGCATGATTTCCACAGAATTTTGCAAAGTAATTATGTCCTCACTGAATGCTTTCATTTGACTAAATGACCCAAGAAATTTTTGCACCAGGATGCAGCTGATAAACATTTAACTGAAACTTTTTTTTTTTTAATGATAAAAAATTAGAAAATAACAATCACTTTTTCTCTCAACAATTACAACTTCAAATACTCAATTTCAAATTCCTTTTCAGGAAAATTATTCCCTCATTTTTGCACTTGACTTTTGAAACTGAATTCAGTGTCTTAGCTGGAAATCTGATTTTCTTGGGTCAAAAATATGCCAGTGGAAGTAACTGAGAATTCACCTAAGAAATTGGCATTTTGAGTACAGTGAAACTGCAAGAAGTATTAAAATAACCTCCTTAAAGACCTTATTACTTGTCTTTACCATGATATCTTTTCAAAAACACATACATATGCTGTTCATCCAGTATATATATGTCTGTACAGAATATTCCTTTATATTTAATAAGGACGATTATTTAGTGTCCATCTATGACAGTTTTTCTATAAAATTATATCTCTTGCATACAGACAAGCCAAACACAACAGAAAAACAGCTTTTTAAATTTACCAATTTGTTCAACTTTGAGAGACACCACTCTGATAAGGGTAATTTGGATTAAAGCATGTCTCTTCTTGAAAGGCATTGTGCATTTTCGACGCCTGTATGAAATGATCTGAAAGAAGATCTGTATGACCTTTACAGGATATGGTTCAGTGATCATACCTCTTCCAAGAATTCCTATTCAGGCCCTCAGGCTAGGTAAGGTTATATCTGCTCTTAACTTTATCTTTCCTACCATTGGCATAACTCAGCTCAACCTCTGTTCTGTGCTGTAGTGCTGGATCAGTGCTAAATGTCCCCTTTCCCTTCATTTGTCCTCATAGATGCTTGCACATCACACTGAGTGTGTTCCAGATGAGCCTGAACTCTCTTTAAGCTCTGTGATTCATTAAAATATAAGTCCTCATCATGAGCCACACAGAACATGAGGCACATCTGCCGAATAATCCTGTTTTGAGCTCAACTATGTGCACTTGCCTTGGGCAATTGCAAAACATGACACTTGATTATGATAAATGGGAATAGAACAAGTTGTCAAGATGATACCACTGCAGTTGAGGTACAGAAGTACACTCATAGATTTATTAGTGTACACAGTCAATAGGACAGCAGAGAAAAGAATGCCAGACACAGAACTGTTATTTCAGCCTAGCAATTCATCCCACATCATTTTGCTTTAAGGAATCTCATTCCCACATTCCAGCAAACCTGCCTCCAAATTGGATTTATTAACACAGGTCAAAATGTCAGACAGTATGAAACAAAACACTGTGCATTCACAAGGCACTTCAGCATATGATAAGCCAAGTTCACCAGCAACAGCTTATGACAGCCCTACTGGCTGCTCAAACTCTGGTGGCTGATTCAATCCCCTGTTGACTGCTTAAGTGAGTTTTCCTCCAAAACTACACTCCTAAATTGTATAATCCATGAGTTCAAGGCACTCTGGAAGCTGGCCTTATGGCTGTAAAACCAGTTATCATACAGATGTTGAAATGACAGGATGAACATTTGAAAAGAAACAGTGCTGGCTATAAGCTGGAAAAATCAATAGAAATGTTACAAAATGGAACATTTTTTTCAAATATGAATGTCTCCATGTATTTACAAAACAATAGCAATGTGGCAATTTAAGTATTCAAATTCACATTTACTTTAACATTTTATGTGTAAACAAATGTTAATGAATTTGGCAAAATTTTATTTTTAAACGATGTTACAGCATCTGCTGGACTCTGTACCATTTCTGAGACATCATTTATATTCTTGTTCTACTGAGAAGAGTTAACAAATCTAGTTTAGCCTGAAGCAATTGTTTCGCTGTTCCAGTTCAGCAAGAAGTTTTAGGTTTGGAAACTAAATTAGATTTTGGGAAATATAAAGTCCAAATACTGAACATAACAGATGATCAGCTTTCTGTGATACACAGCGATCTGGAAAGAAGAGCCCTGAAAGAGATACACTAAAAGTTTCTCCATATTTAAAAGAAAATGCCCAAGTCTGATAAATATCACTGACTGTCTATACCAAACACTTCAGCAATACAACTTTTGGATAACTTACTGGAGCCATTTGTTAATCATGGGTAAGGAATGGATTACGGCTATATGTATACTTTTGGCATAGGTTGGTTGTTTCTTTTCATAGGTCAAATTTTGGCAGAGACCTCAAAATCTTTTCGTACAATAGCGCTTTCTAGAAAGGTTTAGGAGGAAACATCTCTACGGATATTGCATTGTCCTTCTAAAGTGCTTTACCAAGTATCAGCCTCTCTTCATCAGAATGCAAATCAACTCATTTCACCTGTCTCTGTTCAAGTATGAAACAGAATGGTGAAATACTGCTGATAGGGTATTTTATCACGGGCTTATACTGTAATTTTCTAAGACAATTGGACCAGAAACTTTCAGATACTTTCTAAAACACTTTGAACGTTGATAATAAAAAGCAACAACTGAAGAATGAAAATTTTCTGCTACTTACTACACTTCCCAGAGGGTGTTGTACAGCCCTGAATGTGACACCTATGCGAAAAGTCATCAAATTGTTTGGTAACTAAAGATCAACATTGATTTACTAATTGGAAATTGTGGTGAAATGTACATTCTACAATCTAAATAAAAAAGTTTAAGTGCATAACTGAGGAAGCATTAAAGGGTCATTATTGTGGAGACTTTTGATTATATCTTTAGTCAGGGGTGTCGTGGTTTCAGCCCAGCCAGTAACAAAGCACCACGCAGCCACTTGCTCACTCCCACACCTTGCCCCCGCCCCAGCGGGATGAGTAGAAAATATAAAGGCAGGCTCATGGATTGAGACAAGGACTGGGAGGGATCACTCCCCACTTATGGTCACGGGCAAAAGACAGGCTCAACTTGGGGAAGAAACAAAATCAATTTCATTTACTACCAATCAAATCAAAACAAGGACATTAGGAAGTAAAACCCAACCTCAGAACACCTTCCCCCCACCCCTTCCTCCTTAACAGCTCAACTCCACTCCCGGTTCTCTCTCCCTCCTCCCCCCGGCAGCACAGGGGAACAGGGGATGGAGACAGCTCGCCACACCTTGGCTCTGCTGCTCCTTCCTCCTCAGGAGAATGACTCCTCACTCGTCCCCTGCTCCACCGTGTGGTCCCTCCCACGGGAGACAGTCCTTCACCAACTTCCCCAACGTGGGTCCTTCCCATGGGCTGCAGTTCCTAACAAACTTCCTTGGTGTGGGTCCTTTCTGTGGGACAATCTTCAGTCACAGACTGCTCCAGCGTGGGCTTTCCCATGGAGTCATGGCCATCTTCAGGGGCATCTGACTGCTCCGGTGTGGGCTCCTCCCCAGGCTGCAGGTGGGCATCTGCTCCCCTCCCTGGGCTGCAGGGGGACAGCCTGCTGTCTCACCATGGGCTGCAGGGCCATCAGCCTCCTCAGGTGCCCCTCCTCCCCTTCCTTCTTCACTGACCTCCAGATCTGCAGAGGGGTTCCTCTCACATTCCAATCCCCCCACTCCCTGCAGGTTCCCCTTCTTAAATCTGTTCTCCCAGAGGTGCTACCACCATCACTGATGGGCTTGGCCTGGGCCAGAGGTGGGTCCGACTTGGAGCTGGGGGAGATTCCAGCAGCTTCTCACAGGAGCCACCCCTGCGGCCCCCTCCCCTGATACTAAAAAACCCCTGCCACATAAACCCATAACATGGGGGGATGATGGAATGCTGTGTCTCATAAGTCCCAAATGTCTAATCCAAATATCGTTCAAGCTTTTGGTCAATATGTCTTCTCTGTATTACTCATCCAACCACTATAGGCCTGAGCAAAAACATACTCTGTAATGCAACTGCTTATCTGGATGAAACAAAAAAAAAAGGAAAAAAAATAGTCAGTTTTATACAATGTTAAGAGTGTTAGCTATTACAGTGCAGTTGTTCCAACAGAGCGGCTCAAACCACCTCAGGGAGTATAATTCAAAATTAATGCAAGGATTCACAGATTTTTTTTTCCTATTTCTTTTTTTTTTTTCCCCAAAGAGGTAATTCTCCTAAATCAAATACAGGGTTCTTGCAAGAGCTAAGTAAAAGGCTGTTTACATTCAGGTGTGGAAGAACATATCTAGTGTAAAAGATTATGGTGAATACCACTTATAAGGTAAGGAAAAAATCTTTTCCACAGAAAAATTCCTTGACATGAGTACCTTCAGGTGAAAGTATAATAGAAATATAAATAATAATGACTGTAGTTCTAAATAAGTCTTGACCTGAAATCTTTTTTTTTAATGTTGACTCAGATGTTCCACTGATGATGAATGAAACAATTTGTTCATTAGTTCTTTGTACTGAAGCTCCCTAAAACTTAATCTTACAGTTTCAGTCATTTCAGAATTATTAAACCCAGAGAAATGCATTCATGCTGAAAGTGGAACTCTAGAAGGTAATAACTTGTAAGTGGTTTTAAGATGAAGAATTAATTTGCATAAATCAGTAATTATGTGAGATAGAAAAAAGCTATAGAAAATTTTAAGGGACTTGCTCTTTTTTTACTGTGGAATAGTCAAGTGTGTACGATAGTTTTGAAATACAGCCTAAGCATTGGCAATCTCACTATAACTACTGATTCTTTACTCTAAAAGCCTCAGCATCTTTCTTATTGCTAGAAAGGAGCAGGATACTGGAAGTACTGCATACAGTGATTTCATTACTCCATCATATTTGAAATGTCATGGCATAAGGCAAAGTCCCCAGTGACTGGAGAAAAGGAAATATCACACTCATTTTTAAAAAGGGTTACAAAGAGGACCCTGGGAACCGAGCAGTCAGCCTCACCTCTGTGTCCTCCGAGAACATGGAACAGATCCTGCTGGAAGATACATCGAAACATGTGGAAGACAGGGAGGTGATTAGAGACAGCAACATGGCTTCACCAAGGGCAAGTCATGCCTGACTAATCCAGTGGCTTTCTATGATAGGGTGACTGCATCAGCAGACAGTGAAAGAGCTGCTGATGTTATTTACCTGGAGTCCTGTAAGGCATTTTACACAGTCCCCTACAGTATTTGTACCACTAAACTGGAGAGATACAAGTTTGATGGATAGACTGTTAGATGGATAAGGAACTGTTTGGATAGCAACATCCAAAGAGCTGCAGTCAACAGCTCAATGATGAAGTGGATACTTGCAATGAGTGGTGTCCCTCAGAGGTCCATACTGGGTCCAATACTATTTAATACCTTAATGACATATTGGGATTGAGTACACCCTCAGCAAGTCTGCAGATGACATCAAGCTGAGTTGTACAGTTGGTGCATTAGAAGGAA
The DNA here is from genome assembly GCA_013401275.1 of Pandion haliaetus. Classification (NCBI taxonomy): domain Eukaryota; kingdom Metazoa; phylum Chordata; class Aves; order Accipitriformes; family Pandionidae; genus Pandion; species Pandion haliaetus. Next base: position 8,578 of record VYZV01000403.1, read on the forward strand.
TGGATGCCATCCAGAGGGACCTTTGACAAGCTTGAGGAATGGGCTTATGGAAACCTCATGAAATTCAACAAGGCCAGGTTCAAGGTCCTGCACCTGGGTTGGGGCAACCCCTGGCATCAGTACAGACTGGGGAATGAATGGATTGAAAGTAGGCATGTGGAGCAGAACTTGGGGATACCAGTGAATGAAAGATCGGACATAAGATGGCAATGTGTGCTTGCAGCCAGGAAAGCTAATTGTATCCTGGGCTGCAGCAAAAGCAGCATGGTCAACATGTCGAGGGAGGTGATTCTCTCCTTCTGTTCTGATCTGGTGAGACCCCACCTGGAGTACTGCATCCACCTCTGGAGTCCTTAGCACAGGAAAGACATGGACCTGTTGGAATGGGTCCAGAGGGGGGCCATGAAAATGGTCAGAGGGCTGGAAGAAAGGCTGAGAGAAGAGAAGGCTCCGGGGAGACCTTATTGCAGCCTTTCAACACTTAAAGGGGGCTTTTAAGAAAGATAGAGCCTTTTTACCAGGGCCTGTAGTGACAGAACAAGGAGCAATTGAGAGAGCGTAAATTTAGTTTGGATATAAGGAATACATGTTTTCCGATGAGGATGGTGGGACACAGGAACAGGTTGCCAGGAGAAGTTGTGGATGCCCCACCACTGAAAGTGTTCAAGGTCAGGTTGGACAGGGCTTTGAGCAACCTGATCTAGTGAAAGATGTCCCTGTACACTGTGGAGGGTTGGACTAGAAGATCTTTAAAGGTCCCTTCCAACCCAAACCATTCTATGATTCTATGAAATACTTCAGGCATGGAAAAATTTCTAGTCTAATTTGCCCCCTGAAATTTCCAATTGTAACAGTGGAAAACAAAGGTTTTAATCTTTTAATATCCAAGTAATTAATTTTATTTCTTTTTCAAGCCATAATATTTTAGTTACCATTTTTTCTAGTTAGTTATCTTAGTTATCTATTTTATGTAGTTATCTTTTTAAATATAATATCTGAAAATTTTGAACCATATATAGAAGGGATATTGCTTCCAAAAACATCTACAGGCATGTCTAAACTTTAATATTTGGAGTATTTTCTAGGTTTTGAATGTAAGTGCTTATCCTAAGTGGCTCCTACCCATGTTTCAGGATGGCCCTTCACAGTGTTGACTTGTATTACTTTTTTTCCAATAGGAAAAAAACTTGGTGTGGAAGAGGGCAACATTATATATTCAGTAGGTCCCTGAAACTAGATTGATAGGGAACCAAACCTTGGGATACAAAATTATGTGCATGTGGCCCACAGGTTAGGAAAGTACCTTAAAGTTACTGTGACAGTAATTACCGTTATACCTTCAAAATTCTTAGACTTTATGTTTCAGAGAAGATAAAAACCAAACCAACTTGTTTTTAATTAAAGTTTCTAAAGAAAATGTCTGATTTCTTCTATTAGAACTCAGCATACGTTAGTTTAGTTCCACTGGAAATGAACTTGGCCCACTGTTCTCCTCCCTGGCTTAAAAGCTGGAATACTAAAAGCCAATAGGTCTATTTTCTATCGGAATCAGACTGTGAATGCAATACATTTCTGTTAACTTCAGTGGATTTACTGTGTTTTTCTATAATGGAGATCAGAATTTGTCTTGTGGTCTGAATGTAATTTAAAAGAATTATGCCGAAAGAAAAGGCAAGTAAAGCTGCTGTCAAAAGGTCAGAAAAATCAATAGGCAGAGTAGAAAAAATAGTAAAAAGAGTCTTAAAAACCCCCAAAAGTTAAAATGTCATTTCAAAATGGGAGAGAGGATTTCTGCTGAAAAACTGTAATTTATGGCACAAGCTATCTGAATGAAAAATCAGCCTCATGGCTCCTGGAAGAGCATGCTGCACAGTTGTGTAAGGTAGACCTGCTTTGCACCCTGGAGTAAGCCTAACCCTTCTGAGTTAATTAACTCTTCTTTGACACATGAAAGTGCTGAAAAGAGGCTCCCTTTCCACTAAAACACAAACCTTGTGTTTTCCTTGCTGTTTCTTACACTAACCATGAATTTGGCAGTCATATCCTTTTCCTTAGATAGTCATTGATAGTCTTTACTTTCCTATCTGTTGACATCTGTTGATGCAAGTAATTTTTTATTTGAGTAAAAGTTATTTATGTATTATGTGGAAAGTTCTAGTATGAAATAATTTCCTAAGACTACGTTACAGTTTCTTGCATTATAAAGACCATTGTTCAATGATTATCCAAAATAGCTATTACCATCTTAAAAGTTTCAAAATTTTTTACATCTTTTCTTGCATATTTTATGAAAGTATATCCTTATTTTACATAAGATCTTCTCCAGTATTTTCACATGGATTTGAATTAGGTATCAGATCTTAAATGCAATTGATGAATTAAAAATATTATTTTAACAGTCATTTCCTTTAGTGAAAAAAATGCTTGTGATCTTGATTTTTAGTTATAGTTCCACTTATCCGGACTGGCCGTGATAACTACAGTTTTTTCTTTTATTTCTGTAAGCTTAATCAATGTAATCATCATATTAATTCCTTATTCTATTGTCGTGGTTTAACCCCAGCCAGCAACTAAGCACCACATAGCCGCTCACTCACTTCCTCCCAGCCAGTGGGATGGGGGAGAAAATTGGGAAAAGAAGTAAAACTCGTGGGTTGAGGTAATAAAGGTTTAATAGAACAGAAAAGAAGAAACTAATAATGATAATGACAACACTAATGAAATGACAACAGTAATAATTAAAGGAATGGAATATACAAGTGATGCACAATGCAATTGCTCACCACCCGCCAATCAACACCCAGTTAGTCCCCAAGCAGCAATCCCCTCTGCCCCCACTCCCCCAGTTTATATACTAGACGTGACGTCACATGGTATGGAATACCCCTTTGGCCAGTTTGGGTCAGCTGCCCTGGCTGTGTCCCCTCCCAACTTTTTGTGCCCCTCCAGCTTTCTTGCTGGCTCGGCATGAGAAGCTGAAAAATCCTTGACTTTAGACTAAACACTACTGAGCAACAACTGAAAACATCAGTGTGTTATCAACATTCTTCTCATACCAAGGTCAAAACCATAGCACTGTACCAGCTACTAGGAAGACAATCAACTCTATCCCAGCTGAAAGCAGGACATGTATGAAGTTCAAGTTTTACACGAAGTTTGAATCTTTATCTCACTTTTATCTGAGACTGTCTCTTTTTTAACCTAGCAACTGGCAGTAGATTCTGGTACTCAGGGCACTGTCTCAAGTGTTATTCCCCTTTTTTATTTGAAAAAGAGCAGAACCCTTGCTACTCTCTGACAGCTCTAGAACTCAACAGGATTAATTGTAGCTGTTGTAGAACCTCTTATATAAAAGTCCTGAATAATCTTCCCTTCAGATAAATTATATCATCTAACGCAAGGCCTCTACATACAAGGACTCCATATCATCATAAGAGGTCATGAATTCCCATCACAGAACCTTCAGGAATCCTTGAAATTAAGAAATCCTCCATAAAATCCATTGCCAGTGGAAAGGAATATCCTCCGAAATAAACAAATTCTAGTTTTCATTATAGCTATTAGAATAATTGTCAAGTAACATAGGACTGTGTGACAAGAATACTTCAGGGTTAGCAACCAGGGAACTTGTCTGGAACCACTGAATTAAGAAAGGTGCTAGCAGATCACCTAGTTTGCAGGTGGAAGGAACAACTCTAAGATTCGTCATTAAAATGAAGTGAATGCATACATCAACAGCACAAGGAATTCAGCTGTCATCCTAAGTGCTTACCTAACCTCTGGGCATTTTTTTTTCCCTTTTGTTTTCCCCTAAGTTAAAATTGCAGCTAGTATTTTCCACTAATTGAAGTAAAAGTATGTTTATGGTATACATCACATGGCTGCGATGTACCATTACATTTTTCGGTGGCTTGTACTGAAACTCGATCCTCATTAATTTTGTTGAAAAAATAAATTTGGCTTAATTGTTGACTGCACACATTATCAATATGTTAAAAAATGGCTCTATTGTTACTTCTAAACATATTCTGAACACTGAGCAGAAGGTCAAATTTCACTTTATCTAAAATAGTTGGCAGAAATGTCCCTTGCAGTGTTGTGAAAACATTGTTTGAAATTTCATAATGAAAAGGTCATAACATGTTGTTATCAGACACTCTGCAGAGGGAACCAAAATGAATTAAATACTAGTTTAACAAAAAAAGCTGATAATATTACCTCTCGGGGTTTAAGCCCAACCAGTTACAAAGCACCATGAAGCCGCTTGCTCACACCTTGCCCCCAGCCCCAGTGGGATGAGGAGGAGAAAATATAAAGCAAAGCTCGTGGGTCGAGACAAGGACTGGGAGGGATCACTCCCCACTTATGGTCACGGGCAAAAGACAGGCTCAACTTGGGGAAGAAACAAAATCAATTGAATTTACTACCAATCAAATCAAAACAAGGATATTAGGAAGGAAAACCAAACAACAGAACACTTTCCCCCCACCCCTCCCTCCTTCCTGGCTCAACTCCAGCCCCGGTTCTCTCTCTCTCCTCCCCCCGGCGGCACAGGGGAACAGGGGAATGGGGGTTAGGGGGTCAGCTCACCACACCTTGGTTCTGCCGCTCCTTTCCTCAGGGGGAGAACTCCTCACTCGTCCCCTGCTCCACTGCAGGGTCCCTCCCATGGGAGACAGGCCTTCACCAACTTCTCCAGTGTGGGTCCATTCCACGGGCCGATCTTCAGCCACAGACTGCTCCAGCGCAGGCTTTCACATGGAGTCACTGCCATCTTCTGGGGGTCCCTGATCCCCTCCCTGGGCTGCAGGGGGACAGCCTGCCATCTCCCCACGGGCTGCAGGGCCATCAGCCTCCTCAGGCGCCCCTCCTCCCCCTCCTTCTTCACTATCTGCAGAGGGGTTCCTCTCACATTCCAATCCCCCCACTCCCTGCAGGTTCCCCTTCCTCAATCTGTTCTCCCAGAGGCGCTCCCACCGTCACTGATGGGCTTGGCCTGGGCCAGAGGCGGTTCCAACTTGGAGGTCGGCAAGCTTCCAGCAGCTTCTCACAGGAGCCACCTCTGCAGCCCCTCCCCTGCTATCAAAACCCTGCCACACAATCCCAAAACATTATCGTGTCCAAGGAAATGCAGATTCACGATGCTGACATAAAGCAGCAATCTTAATTCAATATTCATATACAGGCTGTTTTGTTTTTTCCCTCCAATCATAAAATCCTTACTGATGTAAAAAATAAGAAAGAAACTAGAGAATATGAATCATAGAATCATAGAACACCAGGTTGGAAGGGACCTCTAGCATCATCTGGTCCAAACTTTGTCGATAAAACATGGTCTAGACAAGATGGCCCAGTGCTCTGTCCAGCCAAATCTTAACAGTGTCCAATGTTGAGGAAGAGGAAATAATGTCTGAATCTAAATATACTTTATCTGATATTGAGCAAGCAGCAGTTCATAGATCCCACAGCTCTATTCTCATAAACAATGCCCAAACCCTGACCTGTACCCACTGATTTTAAAGATATTAACACATTACATCAAATGTAGGGGCTGACCAGATTACAAGGAATTGCATGTTTGTATGTAATACTTCCACATCCAATAAACTCATTTCACTTTTATCACTCCAAAATAAAATAAAAACTACAGCATATGTCCTGTTGTTTTGCCTGCCTTCTACCAGATTCTGAGGTAAAACTTTAAAAAGAAGTGTTTCTTAAAATTGTAGTTTGACACCACTGTGAAGAATGCAAAATATCCACGAAGAAAACACGTACTAGTGGAGTCACAATTTCTTTAACGACATGAAAGTCTTCTATGCCAACTGAACACACCTTAGGTACCAGTATTGACTAGTATATAACAGGCAGGTGTGTAACTATTGCATATACCAGTTTTATATATCTGTTTTCATTTTTACACTATTTTAGAGGGAAAAAAAAAAAGAAAAAAATCCCGTCCCATGGACATTGGTTATGAAGTACAGAACCTGCACGGGTGATTTGAATTTTTTACTTATATCAGCACTGTCACTGAGATCAATAACTGTCTTATTAATAGGTACACCAACACGTGGTTGATGAAGATAAATTAAAGTATTGGTATCTTTTTTTTTTCCTTTGCATATGTTATGTTATTAAACTAAACTATGTATTGATAAGCAGAGTAGATTTACTGGTGAATACCAGAGAGGTTTAAAGTACCATAAGTATCTCTTGCCCTGACTGCTACAGGACAGTCCAATGTCTGCAGTCATAAGAATACAGATCCATACTTCCTTTCCTCTTTTCTTTGCAAATTGCATTAAAGAATTTTCTTTAACTGTTCTGTATCTTGCTACACCAACTGCTTTTCTAATACAAGCTCAAACACACATACAGTCAGAAAAAAGCTAAAAATGTTTTCTAGAATTGAAAATCTGAGCAGATTTTTCACTTTAGGTGTAGACAAGGCTCTCTGATGTTAGAGCAGAGCTAGTTTCAAATTTACTCTTGACCCTCTCCCTTTTCCTTCCTCTGTATTAACATAAAATTCTTGATATGTGTGGAGATAAAAAAAAAATTATATCTGTTACAGGAAGAGGTCAGCAGCCTGAGGAATGCTCCTGGAAATGCAGAAGAAAAAAAATCTAGCTTTGCAGATCCAGGGTTTCTGAAGAACAAATACACTCTTCCTTTGATGAGTGATCACAGAGGGTTAGAATCCGTTTCAAAACAATACAGAGAGCGATGTTTATGTTTAGAGAAGCCAGTGACGCTTTTCCACTCAAATGCCAGCAAGCAAATAACGAGCAAATGAAACAACCAATAACATCGCAAAAAATCCACATAGCAAACCAACACTTGTAACACCAGCAAGTGTTCAACATTTAGATAAAAAAAGACTGTAAAAAATCTAAACTTTATTCCTTTCTCAAGGTTTATTTTTACAGTTGCAATGCCTATGTTGACTAATTTTGTAACCTTTTTGTTTAATGTTACTCTATAACCTCAGAATATCAGCACCTATACAAACATGTACCAAATAACATATTGCTTTGTATGTCAGTAGAATGTAATGATGAAATGATCAGTACCACTTGTTTCATTGAAATAACTCCTTGAGAAGTTGATTAATGTACTCAGATTTATTGGAGATATCATAAAGTGTAGAAAAGACTCTGTGATCTTCCAGATGATATTGGTATGAAGTCTGGTTAGTGCTTCCTTGAATCCTGCTTCTGTGTCCAGCATGGTCTGTCTTTTAAAATTTACCTGAATTAAAACTTAAGAACAGAAGGACAACAATAATTTCATCACTACATATTACTTTTTTTTTTATTATTCCTCTATTGAGATCTAAGACCATGCTTACCTGCAGAATATAATTCAGTTTTAGAGACTATGGAACTCATTTCTTCTAACTACTGGAATTTCTTGGCCAGAAATGACCAAGTCTATTTAGTGGTTTAATTTTTTAGTGATGTATTTCAATTTAATTTTCTGAAATAATTACCATCATTAAGATTAGTTTTCCTTGACTGTAAACTGGAAATTTGGCCATTTTCATCTGAACTGGAAGAGAAGCAAGACCTAACAATTTCTGCAGACATTGTTATGGAGATGTATCTAGAGAATGGATAAGTTTAGTGGACATTGTAGAGAGCTATGCTGTGAGAGGCAGAAATTTATGGTCAACTGGTACTTTGTGTAGTCCGCTTTCTTTCTCTATAGCCATTACAGGTATATTTTTCTATATTCCCAATATTCAAAAGCATAAACTGCATAGCTATGTCTTCTGTTTTCTTCCTTTTCAAAGACACAGTGTTCTGCACTGGGGGTGGGGAGGGGAGAGTGAGCTGGTGCAGGGCTTTTTCTGGATGTCGGTAAGAAAGGCCCAACAAATAATGGCTTAGGAAAATGTTATGGGTTTGTGTGGTGTGGTTTGCTTTGGTAGTGGGGGAGGGAGCTGCAGAGGTGGCTCCTGTAAGAAGCTGCTAGAAGCTCCCCCAGCTCCAAGTCGGACCCGCTTCTGGACCAGGCCGAGCCCATCAGTGACGGTGGGAGCGCCTCTGGGAGAACAGATTGAGGAAGGGGAACCTGCAGGGAGTGGGGGGATTGGAATGTGAGAGGAACCCCTCTGC
>VYZV01000404.1:5092-15282 GCA_013401275.1 Pandion haliaetus
TATTACTGAACCATGCTTTCACCCTGCAGGAGAGAAGCAAACCCGAGAGAAAAAATAAAAACACAACGCAAGAAAGAAGCACGTTCTGAACATGCTGAATAATAAAGTTAATTTACATAAATAATCAGCACTGCAAACCCCTATAAGCATTCAGCTACCACACTAATCATAAGGGAAAAATTGGGCCCAAAAGCTTTGATCTGTCTTGAGCTCCTCCCCTGTAGTCAAGAAATAAGCAAGTTTTAAAAACGCTTTGTAACTAAGCACTGAATCACTGATTTTAAAAACAACAGGAAAATATAAGCAGCTCGCATACTAGCACTCCCTACTGTACTCTCACACCTGGGCAAGCAATGGGATTTTTCACATAATCATGTATAGTCTTATTTATTTTGTGTACTTCCATAACTGAGTGCATGAGTAGCTAATACGGACAGATAGGCCAGATCCAAATCCCCAGATTCAGGCACTTCTGAGCTGTGGAGTGTTCAAAATCCAAATCAGGGCTTTACAGCTTGAGCCCTTCTCTAATAGTTATTCAGATTTATGATAAATGTAGTACTTTAGAGCTAATTCTTGTCCATAATGTAGCCGTTGTTCGGTCGTGACTATAGTGTATAAATATCATGCATTTATCTTTGAGCCTGTAGACGTTTAAGCCTCTGTGTTCTTCAGGGCTTTTATTTATTTATTTACGCCTTTGCTTGTTTGATAGATGGCAGCAGATAAATGTTTCCTCACTGGAGATGTCTCATTAGTTTTTGCTTTTAGTATCATCTGCCATATGACAGCAAACAATAGGGAATTTTTTGCACATTTGTACGACTGTATTGTGTTTTCACTTATAGCTTCTTCTGTGTTTTCACAAGTGAGGTGACACATAAATATAACCTTATCCCTAAATATTATCTTCAAAGAAAATGCATTTGTACTATAACCAGAGCCCTACCGTCTTGTCATTACAGCCCCACTGTTTTCGAAGAAGCAAGCTTGTTCTGTGATATAGAAGGTGGAGACTGGGAAGCTGGCTCTGCTAAGCCTTGCCTAATGCAAACTGCTTTAGTATGCACATCACATCATGCCGGCTATACTGCAGGGAGCAGGCAGTTATCGCACAAGCGTGCATCCTCAGAGCCAGGATAAACACTCCGTTACTCTCCCTCTAAACTGCTCTTCTGGGAGGGAGAGAAAATAAATAGGGAGCGAGAGAGGCATTTGAAGTAACCTTTTTAAGAAGGAGGCAGCATCCAATAGAACCGTTCTTTTTTTTTTTCTTTTTCTTTTTTTTTTTTCCCCCCACTTCTTACTAGAGAAATTCGTGTTACCTCAGCAATTAAGGAGAAGAGCCAGCATCTAGGGTTCCAGGCTGTGAGAGGGAGTAGCAACTTGTACCAGGTAGGAAGCCCTTTCAACATCCTCTTTAATTCATGCAGCTCAGTTACTACTTGCTATGTTACTGTATGGTGGCTGACTTCTGGAGACCTTGTGTCTGCTAGTCACCATTCCCTGAGTGAAAGAGACCTTGGGGAGCTTTAATTGCCAATGACCTTCAGGGTATTTCTTGGAAAGACACTGGTACTTAGTGCTGTAAAGTAAAGCAATCTATACTTTGGTCTGACTGCTCAGAGGTGTGCATTTAGCATCAGGATGCAGCTGGGTGAAACTGCAGCTGTTACCCGTCTACGAAACCATGTCACAAATGAGTAAAAATTAGCCATTTTATAATAACTGAAGCAGCTGCTCTGCATTTTTAGCAACATGGCTGTATTACTTTCCAAAACTTATTACCATAAATTCTTCTTGTGCTGGAAAGTAAGCAGATATGCTTTAGTGTATTCAAAGTTATTTTGACAGTTATCTACTATATTTTCCTAGTCGCTTATGCATATTTTATCAAGACTTTTCTAAACTTTCCTGAGGCAGCCATCTCTTACGTGGCAGATTAATATTCCTGCTAACAAAATATTGTGTAATAATTGTAGTGAGCTGGTTCCAAGATCTGCTTGACAGTATTGCCTGCTGAGACCCTGCAGGAGCACAGGCATCTCTTGCAATGTCTGAGGGCTGGGCTGGAGCCCTAGGTCACATATGCTCGTTTTGTCTGCCTTAGTACTACAGAAGGACAGAGGGGAAAGTGAGGAAGAGGAGAAATCTGCAATTGGGCTTTGTGATCCCGTTGTGCAGTGTTTTCTTCCTAGTACTTTGTATTTGTGTTCATTCACATGAATGGATTGTTAGGTGACATCTGTCCAACCATTTTGTATTGTGACAGTAATGTGACTTAGTAAATTTATTAAAAGCAAGAGTAGCATTTGCATGCAATGAAGAAATAAGTTCAGAGCTTAGGAGTCAATCCTGCAAGAGTCAGTATGATGTCTGAGAGACTCTCAAAGTTTCATTGTTTGATCAATTTAAGTTGCTGTCTTCCGAGCAGTAAGGGAGTCTGAGGCAAACTTTTGCAAGCTTTAATGTTATCTTCTGTAAATAAGACCCGTGACAGTGAATTCTTAAGGGCAAAAAATATATATGTATCTTTAAAGTGCAAGCAGTGGTGTAAGCAAGTATACCATGCCTAAAGATTCAGTTGCTTGCAAGAAAACCTGAAAATAGTGTTCAAAAGAGTCAGAGCCTAGGCACTGCTGCTGTAATAAAAAAATAAATACTGGTAATAGTAGAGCTCTCTCGGATGACTGTACCCGCAAAACCTCTTCTTGTATGTAATTGCTCTGTGCAGAAATAGCTCCGTATATATTGTTTAATGGTATCTTGTGACTCTTATCTGTAGGAAAAACTATTGAGGATGTCTAAATCCATAGTCTTTTTTTCTGATGAGTGTAATGAAAAAAAAATTCTTAGAAAATGAGAATTATATCTGATAGTAATAAAACCTAAGGAGGTAAAAAAGAAACAGCTTTGAAATTATAGCTGTGAAATAGAGGTGAGATCTAGTTAGTGACCAGGGTTGGTCAGAGGACCTGGCAGCAGGTGAGAAGAGTTTTACCCTCTGTTTCATCTGTTCTGAGAAATTCAATGCTTCAGACAATTCACACTTAGAAAGTACCAATTCAATTAGCAACTAAGATAGGAAGAAAAATGGAATGGGAAAGTGATGTCTTGAGTCCTTTTATTTCTCTTGATATATGAAATATGTGATGAAGAAAATGATACCCATGCCCTCCTTTTTTTTAACAGCTGTACATTTGATGTAAAACTGAAGTGAATTATTACCTTAAAAAGGGGGTAGTAAGGGTAGTAGGTTGAACACTTTAATGCATTTCACTAGAAACTCTTCTAACATTCAAGTTTCAGAGAAGTTTAATGAAAAGTACAGCTGGCTGGTGGGTTTTTTATTTTATTTTGTTTTTCGGTTGGTTGGTGGGTTTGTTTTTTAAACCTCCAGTCCAAATGCTGACCCTAGGAATATGTAAAATCCTCAAACATTCTCAGAAAAAAAATAAGAATAGACTCAGGACTTAAATTTTGGATTTCACTTCAGGGTTTGTTATTTATTAATTCATTGTCACACTTCGTAGGTCTCTCTGAGAGAAAGGAATCACCAGAGAACTGTCCATTGGGATATATAGATTTCTTAGCCTGGTATTGCTTGCAAGTTGCTCACCCTACTAAAAGCCTGCTGAACAAACACTGCTTTCTTCATGACTAAAAATAATTTTTCATTTATAAAACAGGTAGCAGAAATCCATTTATGCTTCATCCCTACCCTGGAAGAGACTCCCTTTACTGCAGATAGCTTACTGGGTTTGTGGGATGGCCCTGTCCCGTTGAGGAATTCTGTTGCTTTAATGAGATCCCTCTGGAGCGCAAGAGTCACTGCTAGCAAATCTATGATGTCTACATATTTAAAAGTACAGATCGGACTTACTGTCCCATAAATCTTATGATTTCTCAACAAGAAATGGTGCAATTGGTTATGCTGAGGTTTTTTTAAATAGAAAAATAAGACTAATCTGACTACCAGAGAAGTTACTAGCTGACGTTCCCGTTTGCCACGTTGCAATGCGGGGGTACCCCCTTATGTCGGTGGCTTTGACCACAGCTCCCTACCTCTCTATTAGTTCCCACACGTGATCAGTGATACTTCTTTCAGCGTCCGTTTGGTGGAGAAATGGGACTCCTAGTGCCATTGGAAATGAGACGAGGAAGCCTCAGGTTTGTTGTAAGGGTCTTATCTGCTGACATATGAAGGAAAAGGTCCCTCTGTAAAAGTACAAGTAATTGATGTTTCTTGGTGCTTTTTGACACTTTACTGCATCAAGAAATTAGCCTGCCTAGAGAGTATGTTGTTAGTATAAGGACTATCAAAATGCAATGTATGAAACTCTAGGTGTTGATATAATTCTGTATTATTATGGGTCCCCGGAGTGACCATTATCTTTTGATCTAGCTTTAGTTAATTTTAATAAGCTCCTTGGTTTTTGGGAGTAAAACACTAAACACACAGTCCCAGTAATGTATGATGACTCTGCAAATTTATACATGAGAGTTTCTGAACAACCTCACAGTATGCTTTTGAGGGGTAAAATTATACTGAGCAGACATGTCCACACTCAGGCATTGTATTCTTCCTACCGTGAGCATGAACAAGAGTATGTGACTAGATTTTCCTTTTTCCACTGTCAAGTGGTAACATTTTTTCCAAATGAACACTTGAGGACAATCGGGGACTTTTGCCCTTTGCTTTCTACGTATGCAAGGGATTAGAAATAATGGTTGAACTCATGGGATCAGGATTAATGGTAAGGCTGGTTAACATTAACTAACATGGCCACCATTGGACTTCACTGCCAACTTTAAGAAAATAGTAAGTTACTTAACAGCATGCAACTTTAGAGATTTATTTAGGCAATAATCCCCAAGAAACCAATCATTACTAGCAATTAACTGCTGGTTTGTTGGTTGCTGGACCATTAATATTCTAACAAACTGACTGTTAACTGAAGTAAGAGCAACAGCAAATTCTGAGGTGGGTATTTTCTCTGCTTGTTTCATGTGATAAAACTTCTTTACCTGTCCTACACTTTTTTAGCAACTAGGGACTCATTAGATAATTTCTTCCCTCTTAGTGCCTTTAGATGTGATGTGGAAAGGCTGTGATGTTGGAGCAGGATTTGTAATACCTATAAGGCTATACATTTGACAAAATGTGGGGATTTTGTTGTTATTTTTTTCCCCTGAAACTTTATTGCTGCTTTTTTATGACACCTTATGCAATACTAGTATGTAAATATTATTTTTTTTTTTAAATTACTTATCTGACTACTTTTTTTTTTCTAAATGAAATTATAACTTTGGATAGAAATTCATCCCTGATCTGATTTAGTCAGTCCTGGCAGCAGCGTTTAGCACAAGGAATTTCTTCTGATATAGGTCATTCTTAGGATAGGCAGAACTGGAAAAAAAAGTCTTGGAATGTTTTGGCCTTCTCATTGTCCTCAGCCTCGTTCAGAGTTCAAAATTGAAAGCAAAACTGAATAGTGAGTGATCCAGAAAATAAACAGGAAGCTGAACAGCTTAGTTAATAAGTTTATCTAAAGTTCCCAGTTTATTTAATGTTGTATTTCTGTTTCATTGTTTTACTTTTCAGTGGCCAGAAAAAAAGAGAAAGAAACAAGTTAGATAATATTATTTCTTTTCAATTACGACAGCTGTTTTATCTCTGTGAGCTTTGCTTGCTTGATCCAGAAATCATCAATAGCTTAAGGTGCAAGTGTGCATGTGCTGACTTTTCATTAGTGGAATTGAGATGGGCTGCTCTACTAAGGCTGATTAGAACCATCACAAAATCTGCCATACTACAATGAAATGAAGGGAGATGGATTTAGGTCAGTATCTAACGAGCCCCACATACAATGTAGGCAGGAAAAAAAAAACCCAACCTCAAAAGTTGAATATATAATCTGAGTAATTTAGAATACCCCCTCCCCCCCTGACACTGGCTTACATGAGTCTTTAGTCTGAATCTTGCCTAGTACAGAAAATGATACTATTTTTCCAAATAAAAAGGAAATACCACATAAGTACTTGTACCATATGGGGCTTCAAAAACCCTGAAAACACAAAACATGTTAGCTTTTAGTATGTGTTTTATGAAAACATTAATCACCCTTCGTACAGTTCACAATTATTTTTATATTTATTTTAAGTAACCGGGCAGTGTCAAGGTTGATGGCTTTTTCCAGGGCTGGTAAAATTTGTCAGGATTAAGCTTCCTTATTGGACAGCTGCAAGGGAGGTGGAGAGATGGAAAAGTGATTTTTATTATATTATAGTGCATTAGTTTGGTACAATAAATGTCACTCTGAGGTACCTCTTTGGATAAACCAACTTACTGTTGAAAGTACGGGGGGGTGGAGAGAAGGAGGATCATTCTGTTCAGCGCTCTACCTAGCAAGATGTACAGCAATTTGAAGTCACCAATAAAGAAGCAAAAGTAAGCAACTGAAATTCTGAGGAGGAAATAATTTTTGTGAAGTGGCTATGCTGTTGGGTGTATTTTCCTTCTGTGCTTGTTCCTTGCTTCAGTGTCAGTCAGACTGGTGCAAATCTCTCGGAGAGCATAAACATCATTAAAGAGAAGCAATAAAGGTAAAAAAGTTGTTCTTACAGTAAACTTCTTTATTTTGTGATGTTCTTTCTTAAGATGACAGCTATTTAAATCAAATAGGCTTTCCTAGTGTAAAATATATCCATCAAGCTATTGACATTAGTGTTTTGTTGAACATGAGGCATACCCCAGTGTTCCGGAGCAGCTGGTACCTTTATTTGTATTTGCCCACAAAACACCTGCCAGATTTAACATCAAAACACCACATAACATAATGAGATCTTGAAGTCTGCAGAAATGAATGACAAGCTTCTGTTTTCTCTTGCCAGGAAAAAAGAATCCTAGTGTAAGATACAAATTGCATAGGACAAAACTCATTTGGCTTTATTAATACTTTATCTGTATGTGAGAATGACACGTTATTTGCATGCTATGTCCTTGAGTTCCGTCATCTCTCTTAATACACTGGAATTTACAGTGGGTGATGTGGATCAAAATGCAGTTATCGTCAGCTTCCTTGTAGAAGCTCCTCTTGGTGGCAAACTGCTAGTTTGGGAGGGTGTGATGACTTGGGGTCCGGTTGGGTTTGCAGGATTGGCAGCTTAGGCAGTAATTTGTTGCCTTATGAAATGAATACACATATTATGGAAAGGATGGAATTCTTTACCTGCATTTAAGCCAACACCACTGAAGTCTCTGACATTCTATTTGCTCAGTTTCTACTCCTCATTAGTGGCTGCATCGCTACCGTATCAATTTGGTATAATGCTGAAATTTCCCAATTCATGCAAAAGGCATTTGGGTATCTGCACCAATGATAATACCACAGAAGACCTTCCTATGTTGTTTTGCAAATAAGCCGGTGTCCTCTCCTATCTTTAGATGTTTATCCACAATGCTGCTCCACACCGCAATTTACTTCCAAGCAACATTAGTACATACAGAAGTCTGGCGCTTTGGCTAGTCATGGGGCTAGTGATGAAACCTGGCTTTCTCAGGGGTGCGCGTTTAGGTATGAGGAGGTAAAGAACAGTGAATCGGGCTCAGCTAAGCTTATGAGAGAAGCCATGGTTGAATGTTGTAAACTTGGCCAAAGAATGAGTTTGAGAGACTTCAGTAGAAGTATCTCTGAAATTCTGAGCGTATTCTGGTTTTTTTGTTTTGTAGATTTCATTCCTTGAGAGTCCTTAACTAAAAAATACATCAAAGAAATTACCAGTAATTACCTTCTGAATGTCACTTTTAATTAATCATTAAAAGGGTCAAATCAAAGTCAATAGATGTCTGAAATAATATATGTGTGGAATAATTTCTTTTTTGCCTACACTTTGTGTACTTTCAGCCTTGCTGTACACTGGCGCATCTCACAAAGTTTTTCTTTTGCGTCTAACGCAAATGATTACTAGTCAATGCTTTTTTTGTGAATGTGGATTTTGTAAAGATGTTTCATTTTGTATCAACATTTAATGAATTATACACTTAAAACAAAACTAAAAAATTAAGAAAAAAGCAGGTGCAAGTCCCAGGATGCCCTCAGGAGAAAAAGAAAGAACAGTATCTTTTAGGGCATGGGCAATGATAGATATGTTAGTTGCAAATTACTGGTTTGGTGCTTACTGAATACAGAATACCAAGTCCCTGTCATTTATGCCTGTGTTTGATTTTTTTTTTCCTTCTTTTTCTTCTTCATTAAGCACATGCTTAAAACCAAGTGTCCTGTAGAATGAGCTGACAGGAACTAGCTTGAGTAGCTCAAGACATTAAACATTTTTTACTGCCATGACTCTTAGGAATTTTTAAGAGGTTTACAAGAGAACATGCACCCCAAGAGTTTGTTTCTCTTTCTGCAGTAAGTGTGAATAGTCTTTCTCCATATGCGTCTCTCGTCTCTGAAATTTTATTAGACAATTTGACAGGGAGCTGTAATATTTAATTATTAAAAACCTAAATATATAGTATTATGCAGAGAAATAAAAGACTTTTTTTACATCTCATAAAATTGTTTCCAATTATGCATATGAAGAATATAACAAGACCAGAAGAAAAATTTAAAAATCATAAAAAAGTCTGTGCTTACCTTTCAGTCTTTTTAGATTTTCAGAATATGTTTTCATGTTACAGTCTTTGGAGTTTTTTGTGACACTGGAAGAGTTTTGCTACTAGACTCAGGTGATTCCTCCTGGAGGCTCTTGGAGGAGCTCCAATTCTCCCACTTTGCTATCAATTAATTATGCTCTTACTTGAAGTTCATGAAGTTTGCGTAATTATTTTGAAATGTTTTGAAGCTGCACTTACATTTTGAGCAGCAACACAGTATACAAGAATAGAGTCCAGCAAATGTTTCGTGTCAAGGAACTGAGATTCTTAAATGTTCTGTACCACTTTAGGAAAAAAAGAGTTAAGAATTGGTGCATCGATCTGCATGGCGTAATACCCTGTATCCTGGCAAGTGTGTTCTCTTGGTGAACCTACACTGCAGTTTACCTAGGAAGATCAGCGTAGATGTGTCCTGTGTCCTCCCAAAACGACATGTGGTCAGCATGAGTATCGAAGGGGACACCTAAGTCCACAGTAAAAGGTTGTGTGTCCTCCATGTGTGTTTCCAGGGGAAGAAGGATGCTGAGAGGCAGACGGGACAAGAAGAAATGATTCTTACGGAGTGCTGGTTTTTTTGCTATGCAGCATGTTAGCAGTACCTGCTTCCACATTCGTTATTTTTGCACTGCGTAAGAGCAGAATGACTGTTTCACTAACATTTTCCTGCAGATTAGAAACGGACTTCTGAATTTCAAAACACTGTTTTACGGCTGCTTAAATAAACCCAAGGGCAGAAATGACAAACAGTTTTTGTGCTTTTGATCTCCTAGTTAAGAAGTAAAAGGACCCTTCTCCACTCTTCATTCTTGTTTTCATGATTGTTGGTTGTGTGGCTAATGTTTCTGAAGTCCTAATGTGTATCAGTTGCATCACTTTCTAAATATTTCCAAACTGTCCTGTAAAAGACTACGAAAACAGTTACTCACCAGACAGGTCATCATTCAAGCCTTTGAGCTGGAAAACTCAAAAGCAAAAGGAAAAAAACCTAAAAGATAAATTTCTTTGTAACACAGAAAGATTCATCATCAGGGATAGGCCAAGACTTCACTTCATTTTCATGGGGTTAGCACTGGTTTGCTCATAACTCAAATTTGTATTTCAGTTTTCCAGTGTCCTGGAGCTAGGATAACCATGCATCTTTCTCTAAACTTGGTTAAGAGAAGGTTTCAACTGCTGTAAATTGATAAAGGTTAGACTTCTCTTTAGAGGTATACAGTTTTCATTAGGGTAACTTCTTCATGATAAAGGAAGAAGCTCGTCTGTACCCGGTACATGTGTTGCAGTCAAATCATACCTGGCTACATCTCCAAACAAGAGTTCACACTATGCATTGTGTGTGGCTACATCACACCTGCTCTGCAGCTTACAATTATGCTGCTGTGTAGTTTTAAGTACGATTACTTTGGTTTAGACAATACTGTGTATGGAGATGATCAGAAATGTGAAAGATATATAAAGCATCTGATACCTTGGGTAAGTTAAATGCCCAGTTGTCTGTGAAAACTCTGGTAGTTTTTCAGAGAGAAAG
>VYZV01000405.1:0-12751 GCA_013401275.1 Pandion haliaetus
TTCTGTGTGATAGTGGTAGTCAACCTTTTTGAGGATGCAGAGACCTTACTGCATCTGGTCTACCATTGCTTTTGCTGTCAAACCCATCAAAGTGTTACGATCCAGCAATGATTTGTCTTTCAGATCCCACTCTTACTATTTTCCAGCAAATACAAGGAATCTTAAAAGGGTGGTCTGAAAGCTCTGGTCATAGCACTCATTGCCTGCAAGAACCTCTGGTGGTGCTCTGCCTGCCGGTAAAGAAAAAGTTAGAGCGAGGACAAGTGAGGAGAGAAAAGCATAATTTTAGTCATACCATGAGATACTGTATTTGCTTACAGGTTTACTGCCTAAAACTCCTCTAAGTTGAGGAACGCTACCTCAGACCATTGGGAAATGAAATCAGAAGTATGTATACATCAGAATAGAGGCATATAAAATCTGGCTCTTAACAGAAATTGAGTCTTAATACATTTTAGATCCATTTACCCAGATTTACAGTATTTGCTTTTAATAAAACCAAAGTATTTGGGCAATTCTTAAATCTTACTGGCTACTATAGTACCTTGCCATTTACAAGGGTCACCAGATTTATTCCATGTACCATATGAAATTTTTTATAAGTCTCTCTGCCTTAGAATGCATGAAAAAAGTTTTCCTAGGCTGACTTAATGTAAACAATGTGCATGTGGTGTTTGAATTAGACATAAAAGAATTATACACTGCTGATTGCTTTGTTTACCATCCCTTTAAAACAGTAACCAGTAAATCGGGAAAACAGTTGGATTTGTACATCACAGTGTTGTAACCTGTTTGCCCAGAATATATTCTGAAGTATACAGTAACAGCAATCCTAAATTCACCCTGAAAATACCATGCAGTCTTCCATCTTCATGAGTGATAAGATTTTAGGATCTAAGTAGCAAGGTATATTAACTGCATAAGGCTCCAGCTCGATAGGGTGCTTAAGCACGATTAACCCTGTACGTGGGATGAAAATGGGTGTTTTCACAGTGGGGCATACCTTGATTGAGGACTGAACAAGTTAATTTTTCTCCCTCTGTTTCCTGCAGTTATGTAACTTAAAAGGTTAAGTGAGACTGCGTTTTTAAAAGTTGAAGAGCAATGCAACACCAAATTACAAAACTCTTGCAAGGACAAACCATTTCCTTGGGTAAAACTTGCTATGGGATCTCAAATAGGCATGTCAAGCAAACTGGAGAGTCTCCATTTTTGAAGTGCCCTGTGACATCAAGTAATAAACTGTGAAATGCAGTGTATCTGCCTTGGATGAAAAGCTGAATCTCATTTTGTCAGTTTTCAAAGCTATAATTACAGAGAGCCTACATAATTCAAACCAGAACCATTCATTCTATCTAATATGACACAAATTTGTAGTGTACTGTGGTAATGTAAAAAGTATCTAAGTACAGTATAATATATCTCCATGGATTTGCTATTGACTTTTTTGTCTTAGCAGGATTTGCCATTAGTGACCATTTAGGTTTTATAGCAGTATGGAATACAGATGATTTTAAAGAAGCCAATATGAAAGCATCTGTCAAAAATGCTAAAGATGAATACATGCAGCAATGACTTCAGTTATTTACTAGATTGTGACAAGATTACAAGTAGTGCATTACCTTTAAGTATCGTTTTCAAGAGTGTTACTGTATATCTATTGCAAAATACAGTGTAGATTTTATAGTGAGCGAATGACTGAGCTGTCAGCGAAGTATTTCTTAATTATGGCTAAGATCTTGGAAAGAACATAGAGAATAGTGCAAATAAGGAGGTATCTTCTTTTCAAGATTTTCTGCCAATAACAGTTATGTGGTGCCACAATTCAAATGCTGCTCTTTAACTTTTACAGGTTTGGGTTGGGTTTTTTTTCCAGAAAATAATTGCAGAAGCATGTAAATGTCTTATTTCTTTCATAAGCCTTTGAAAATGACCCTCCTGGGTCTTTTGCTTTTTGCTCTCAGCTCTGAATGGCACTCCAGGGAGTTGGCATCTCTTATCAGAAATGAGCAGCCAGGCAAGGGGCAGCCAGCATATTGAGAGACCATAATAGTGTGTTGGTCAAGGGCATCAGACAGGTACTGAAAGGTCTCTTGTTGTGTTAAACAAATGCTGTTTCCTTCCTGCCTTAAGTGGGAGCTAATTTTTTTTGTAAGCTTCTCTTTTGGCAAAAGAACAATAGGGATAAATAAGGCAACCTTTCCAGTGAGAGATATGCATTAGATTATCATAAACGCACAGATCAAAAGTGCCGTGGTCAATGAGAACAGGCGTTAAAAGGACTAATTGAAAATGTTGTCCCATGGTAGACAGAGGATTCACACAATATTGAGTAGATATACCCACGGACTAAGTAGAAAGGGGTAGAATGCAATGCCGAGTACTTTTTCAAAGGTTACAATTCTGTTTGTACTCGTCACTGAGCAGTTTTTTTGTGTTGTGGGAATACGAGAAGGCTAAAAGTATATTCTACCTGTTCTTTAAAATACTGAGAATTTGTTGGCGAGACAATTATATACCAGTAAAATTTTAGGTTTTAAGAATCCTTTATTATAGCCTTTTAATTGAGAAATCAGAGACCTGAGGTATAGATGTGCTTCTAAAAATTAAATAAAATCATTGGCAGAACATCAATTAATCAAATGTATCCTGAGACTCTTAGATAAAGGTTTTCAGTCTGCATTGCTGTATGTTATTTAGTACATGTTAGGGCTTTCTGCTCTCAAATCTAGCAAACTCTGTATTCTCTCACCTTCTATAAACTCTTCTGAACTTTTCTGTCTGGTTTGTGGTGTTTCAGTAAATGTCAGAATTGATTTTACTGAAGTTCCATGCAGGTATCTCAGTAGATTAAAACATTCCTGTCCTGATTTCCCTTGTGAGAGATGGTACTTGTTTGATTATTTGCTCCATTCTGTTAAACGGCTGAGTCTGGAC
The DNA here is from genome assembly GCA_013401275.1 of Pandion haliaetus. Classification (NCBI taxonomy): domain Eukaryota; kingdom Metazoa; phylum Chordata; class Aves; order Accipitriformes; family Pandionidae; genus Pandion; species Pandion haliaetus. The sequence continues at coordinate 2,938 of VYZV01000405.1, forward strand.
AGCAAGTGGAAAGATTGCCCTAAGATGAATTCTGACTGCTGCATTCTGGTCCAGGAGAAACCACCTGGAGAAAGAAAGGAGTTCATTGTCTGCCCCAAGCAGCTGAGAGTGCTCAAGAGCCATCTAGAGCACTGGATCGTGTGACCAGGAGGGAGCTTTGCAGCAGGAGCTGAGACTGGCAGACTCCTAGGCACAGTAGGGAACAAACATCACCAGGTTGCAGAGGGGACTGGGAAGGGAGATGTGCGTATCTGGAGGGGACTGTTGAGAGCTTGTTGCAGCTGAGGAAGCCATTGAAAGCTGGCAGGCTAAGATTTAGCAAAGCTGAAGGAAGGACCTGCCCAAGAAGGACAAAGTGAGCAGTGGAGATTGATTCCTCCCCCCACCCCCCCAAGTCTTTTTTTGTTTTCTTAACTTAAAACTGTTTTGCTGTTAAGTATATTTTATTAATACTTAAGAGTTTAAAATCCCTTTTGCTGTCTTCAGTGTGCCAGTCTTAAAGGAAGAGTACAGGCCAGGCCACCTCAAAGCTCTAGCCATCTTGAGGTCTCATCACTTGACTATCTGGACTTTGATTTATACGAAGATTTATTATAGTACCGTTGGGTTACTTACCTATGTCTGCAGTAGGGAATAACTTAAGCGATACACTGTCATTTAATTCCTGAAGTGCTGAGGTGTGACACATTTATCATGGAAAATACACAATGTGATTGTTGACTGGGTATTTTATAACATTAAACTCCTTAAAATTTCCTGGGCTAGAAACATATTTGTGTTGCAGCTTGTTTCATTCATTCTGTGTTTGAGCGAATCCAGATTCTCGGGTGATCTTGAGGTAAGAAGTATTTCTAATAGAATTTAAGGTTTAGTGCATTGGAGAGGACTTCCTTTTACCAGACCATAATTCAGCTGATGGTCATTGCTCTTTTGTAAAGTATTGATGTCTTGGGATAAAGTTTTAGCAAAGTCAGGGAAATAGAGGCAGTGGGAATCCAGCTCTGTGAGTCACTAGCAGCATTTAGTAGTAATACCTGCATATTGTAGAAACCAGGACCATCACTCATGAAATTAGTTGCCCAAATGAAGCAGTTAATTGATGAGCTGTTAACTTAAGGATGGCTGGAGCTCTTTTTGATCATCAGTGAAAAGGCATTCCTTGGGAAGAGCACTATCATCAGAATAATAATTTGAAACCATTTAGCGAGTGTAGGCTGAAATCCAGCTTCTAGGTTCTGTTCATCCCTTTTTATTTCTCCTCTGGTTTTCCTCCTTTCTGCCACTTCTCACATTCCCCCACAGCGAAAAGTTTTCAATCTTGTATATGCACCAAAAGAGTCTTGGTGTTACAGACTGACTACCAGGTATTTGCTATCAGATGCCATACAATGAGTAATGAATGAAAATTTTAAGGGAATAAAGACAGAGTTTACTTGGACTTATAATGAATTCATCATTGATTTGTAGATGTGCATCTCCTTTCCTGTTACCCATCCCTGTGAAATCATTGAAATGCCATTCACCGTCCTCATGGGTAACAATTTTTTGATAGTACTATTAAACAAAGTTCACCATTATTTTTAAATGAACAGAAGTTCATTGGATCTTAGGGTAAGGCTGAATATAAATAATTAAAAGGAGATATTTTTAGGATAATTGGACTATGTTGAACAACAAATGCTTGTGAAAGACTTAAGGAAGATTACAGAGTTCCACAGTAATAGGTAAAAGCAGCTGGTTTTTTTAAACTTAAATTTACTAAGGTTTTTATATGATAAAATTATCTGTTTCCCACAGAATTGTAGCAAGGAAAATGGTGGTTAAATGTTATGGATTCCACATTAGGTACTAAGGAAAGCAGAGGAAACGACATACTGACAAAAATTTACTGTACTTGTCTGGTGTTCCGCTGGATACATCTTAATGTTTAATAGGTAATACATCCAGGCATGCGGACAGTGATCTGGTAGGTTACTTAGAAGAGCTAATGCATGGCATAGTTATGTTAAAGGAAGTTGTGAAATATAACAGAACATTGAACAACTCTTGTTACTTTTTTGAATTACTCTGCTTTTAGTAATTTATTTATATCAGAATCTAAAATTGGACTAAGCTATACTGAAAAACTACATGTAATGCCCTTATCTTAGTAAGTTTATAGTGGGAGAGTTCTAGTAACCACCTAGTCAGTCTTTTTTCCCCAGATATCGAGGGCAAAGGTTTTCTTTGAGACTCACCAAAATTTCTTTGCCTGCTATTTAAGTGTGATATTTCTTATGTCAAAAATCCCTTGCAAAGAAAAAGGGGGAAAATGCTAGTGTGAAGTGTTTTGAACACTATTATGTCCCCGTTTAGGCTCCTTTCCTTTCCTTTCCTTTCCTTTCCTTTCCTTTCCTTTCCTTTCCTTTCCTTTCCTTTCCTTTCCTTTCCTTTCCTTTCCTTTCCTTTCCTTTCCTNNTCCTTTCCTTTCCTTTCCTTTCCTTTCCTTTCCTTTCCTTTGGTTGTTGGATTCCAGAGGACAGCAATCTATCCAGCTTGTTTCTTGAAGCCTAGAGCTGAGTACAGTGCTGCTGTGGAGCCTGTGCCCATGCTGTGGAGAAGGGGATGGCATCCTGCCTCCTACAGCCACCGCTGCTCCCAACACTGCCAAGGCTTTGGGTACAGCTGGGGGGCTGTGGCCTTGTCATCAGTGTCATGGGTGGGTCAGAGACGAGAGCAAATGAGAACGGTATCGATTAGAGTGCTTGACTCAGGTTAAAGCAGACTCATATGCCTAGTTTATTTTCATATATTGGCTTGAGGGACAGGTATAGATCCTGTTGTCTGGTTTTTTTACAAGTTTGTGTTAACAAATGCATGAAGTCCTTAGCATGAAATTAATGTATGTCTTGGAGCTTAAAGTGAAACGGTTAAGATGCTCCTGAGAAAGAAGCCAACAAAAAATTACATAATTTTTTGGTGACAAAAATACTGTGCCACCTTTTCCTTGAAAGTTGGGTGGCTTTTTTTGGTTTTTTTGGGTTTTTTTCCAGAATAATAGCCGTTGTGCCAGGGCTTACCATCAGCCATCCCCATTAAAAATTGATCTGAATGTGACCAAATTCAGTTTTATCTGAAGTCCAAGTTCATAATGAGGTAATATTATAAAGCAGTCAGTGACTGCTCTGGTGAAGGTAGGCATGGGCACTGGGAGCTTTTATGTCCTGTAATAACAACCCACCCCAGTGCTTTCCTCATGGTATTGGGAAAGACAAAACCATAGCATTGACATACAGAAGGGGCAAGAGTCTGGTGCAGGTGTCATGGATTAAAGTGAAAGAATAGCAACAGCACCCAGGAATTGCTTGCCTAGGCAACCAGGAAAGTAATATAAAATAGATTGTCCTGAAGGGCTGCAGGAGACATCGCATATCCTGGACCCTGAAAAAAATTTCTTCTGTCCAAATCTGGACAGGATGTGCCATTTGAGCAGACTTCTGAGCTAAGAGTACTGAATTGGCTGACAAGAATAGTGCGTTTTGAAAAACAAAAAATTGGGCACAAAATCTTTCCTGTAAAACCTTAAGAAAGTCAAATGCAAAATGCTTTTATGTTAAAGGCCACTAATAGTGGTTTTTTTCCTTACACTGATTCTTTTGAAGGAAGTCTGAGCAGGAATGTTTTACAAATTTTCATTCTGTATTGTTCATGGTAGTAGGTATGAGTTTGTAGGTTTTGGGGATTACATTCAGGATCCACAGCTAAGAAATAAGTGACAGACTTGTTACTGAGAATTGTCTACTTCTGGTGAACAAAAACAAAAGCACAAATTTGTAACACAGGTACTGGAGGTGAGTGCTGGCATCAAGACAATTGTCAGTGTTGGATCTGTGTCACTTTTATATTTGGCAGTTAGGCAAATTGTGTTGTCTTAATATCATGTAGTTAAATTGCAGGAAGAATTTGAGCATGGTGCATATTAGGATTAAGGTTTATAGTCCTAGCTCTCTGGCTTATGCAATTCCTGTCAAGCCAGTAGCTGCTTTTCATCAGTAAAAGGGCATCTGAAATAAGTGGAAGTACACTTAGTGGTTACTGTTTCTAATTTTTTGTTGCTTCAGGATATTAATTTCTGCTCTTCTGTGATCACACTTCTTGTTGACCAGACAGCATAATAGATGAATATATGGGGCTACTCTGGCTGCTGAGAAAATATCTGTACTGCTGGCACCTTTGCTGACAATTATGTTGATACTGTATGTGCTGCAGCTCAGGCCCTGGAAATGATCCTTCATTAGGTAAAAGGAGGATTGGCCTGGCTACTGCACTCCTCCTTGCATGTGGCCTTGTTGTGGTTTAAGGCCAGCCAGGAACTAGGCACCACGCAGCCGCTCGCTCACTCCCTCTCCCCCGCCTAGTGGGATGGGGAGGAGAACCAGAAAAAAAGTAAAACTCACGGGTTGAGAAAAGAACGATTTAATAACTAAGGTAAAATAAAATGTAATACTAACAATAATAAAATATAATAATAGTAATGAAAAGGAATTGTTTGGGGGTTTGTTTGTTTGTTTGTTTGTTTGTTTTAAATAAAAGGCAAGTGATGCACAATGCAATTGCTTACCACCTACTGACCGATGCCTGAGCAGCGTTCTGCCCCTCCTGGCCAACTCCCCCCAGTTTACATACTGAGCATGATGTTCCAAGGTATGGAATATCCCTATGCTTAGTTCTGGTCAGCTGTCCTGGCCATGCTCCCTACCAGCTTCTTGTACACCTGCTTGCTGGCAGAGCATGGGGAACTGAAAAATCCTTAACTTAGGACAACTGCTACTTAGCAACAACTAAACCATCAGTGTGTTATCAACATTATTCTCACACTAAATCCAAACCACACTGTACCAGCTACTAAGAAGAAAATTAACTCTATCCAAACTGAAACCAGGATAATATCCACCCCTTATCATACCATTTATGTCATGCCCAGATCCCATGCTTCCCAATACATTTCCAGTTAAATCACCACCACTTTTCTCATCTTTTAATATATACACACAGATACGATTCCCGTAGTCTATGGGCCATCTCTATCAAGTGTCTGTCAAGTTCACTCAGTCCATCACTTTGGGCTCCATCTGTCTTGAACAGTCTGTCTGGGCTGGAGAGATAGTGCAAACTCCGCTCAGTTGGCAGAACAGGATTGGGCTTTGGTGTCGTGCGGTGAGCGGGTGACATTGGGCACAGCAGGAGGATGGTGTGTAGTGTTGGATTGTTGCACACTGAAGTCAGTCCTGGTTCCATCACCACTACACTTCGCTCGATTTTATCAAAGTTCATTTTTCATTAATCTAAGTGATTCTTACTGTAATACCATTGATATAGCATATAACAATTATAATAATGATGACATACAGTGGCAGGCTGATACAGCAATCAACATCATGGAATTTAATCTATTGGCTATTCTCACCTAAAATTAGATCCCCTCGAGGCACACATCGGACTTCCCCATCCTTCCGCATCACCCACTGAGTGCACCCAGGTCCTTGAGCAAAAGCAATCCCATGAATGGGTCTGCATGAGGCAGGAGTAACCCAGACTGTTTTCTCCCAGCATGTTTTTTATGTGCACTACAGGGACTTTATCCCCTTCTACAGTATGTAAAAGTTCTGACTGGGCGGGGCCAGCTCAATTGACAGATCCTCTGGTGTTGACTAACCAGGTGGCTTTTGCTAAATGTGTGTCCCAATGTTTGAAGGTCCCACCACCCATTGCTCTCAATGTAGTCTTTAACCACCCATTGTATTGCTTGATTTTCCTGGAGGCTGGTGGGTGATAGGGGATGTGATATATCCACTCAGTGCCATGCTCTTTGGCCCAGGTGTCTATGAGGTTGTTTTGGAAATGAGTCCCGTTGTCTGACTCAGTTCTTTCTGGGGTGCCGTGTCACCACAAGACCTGCTTTTCAAGGCCCAGGATAGTGTTCCGGGCAGTGGCATGGGGCACAGAATATGTTTCCAGCCATCCAGTGGTTGCTTCCACCATTGTAACCGCATGGTGCTTGCCGTGGCGAGTTTGTGGAAGCATGATATAGTCAATCTGCTAGGCCTCCCCATATTTATATTTCAGCCATTATCCTCCATACCACAGAGGTTTTAACTGCTTGGCTTGCTTGATTGCAGCGCATGTTTCACGTTCATGGATAACCTGGGTGATAGTATCCATGGTCAGGTCCACCCCTCGCTCACAAGCCCATCTGTATGTTGCATCTCTTCCCTGACGGCCTGAGGGGTCGTGGGCCCATTGAGCCATAAATAATTCACTGTTGCTAATCCAGATCTACCTGAGCCACTTCAATCTTGGCAGCCTTGTCTACCTGTTGTTTTGATGTTCTTCAGTGGCCCGACTCTTAGGTACATGAACATCTACGAGACATACTTTCACAACCGGGTTCTCTAGCTGGGCAGCAATATTTTGCCACCATGGGGCAGCCCAGATGGGTTTACCTCTGTGTTGCCAGTTACTCTGCTTCCATTGCTGCAACCACCCCCACACAGCATTTGCCATCATCCATGAATCAGTATAAAGTATTGTCCATTTTTCTCATTCAGCCTCTACTTGATAATTTAACATAAGACATTGACACTCTTGAAAGCAGCCCCCAGTCGTCTTTTTCAACTTGTACATGTCTGTGTATTTCCTTTTCAAAGTTTTTTTCCTGTTAATTTTTCTAACACTGCTGTTACAAAGAATAGAAAATGTCCAAATGACGAGATGTGATGCTTAAGGTCTTTTCCACTAACACCTTCCATGAACGCTTTGCTCCATAGTAGGTCTCCTTATCCTAGTTTTATTTCTGTAGAGTGCCAGTATGAATATTTCAGGGAAGAATTTGATTTTGTTTAATTTCATTATTCTAACCTGCTTTAAAAAAAAACCAAAACAAACAACCCCCCCGAACAACATACAACCCTACAAAGCTGCAGATACAGTATACAGTAAAAAAAAGTTATTTCTGATCTTCCCTAGCAATGGATACCTGACTTGGCAGTCTTGTAAACACCAATCTAATCTGGGAAAAATCTTAGGATCAACCTATACCAGAAGGACAAAAAAGCCCAAACCTCTATGGAATAAAAGTATGTACAAAGTGAGTTAGTGCAGAATTCAATTCTGCGTTTTCAATTCTCACCCTCACTTTTGTTAAACCAGCTTCCCTCTGTAGACAGGTTTAAGGGAAGGATAATTTTTTAAGGATGAAACTCAATTTTCAGAGGGGAATGGGATTTAACAGTACAACTATCATTACAGTTTGTGAGCTGCATGTAAAGATGTTGAGAGTTTTATGGCTTACATTTTTAATGCAGCTGTGTTTAAAATAAATGTCTTTTTTATATTCTGCTGCAACATCAGTTTTATATCATGGGGAACTAAGCTATTTTATGTTCTATTTAGGCGTATTCCTAGGTATCATTAAAAATAACATTCTAAGCCAGATCACGTGACAAAATGTCAGCTAAATGCATTGTTGGTTATAAGGCTGCTTCTTCAAGCTATTTTCTGGAAAAGAGGACTATTTCTTGTCTTATGAACCTATGGATACAACTGGTTTATACATTGTCTCTGCCCCCTTTTCACCCATATTTTCATCCTTGTTTTCTCCAACAGAAAGGAGAGCCAAACTGCAGTATTCTTTCTCCAGAAACCACAGAGCAGCTGACCTTTGAGATTCCTCTGAATGATTCTGGCTCTGCTGGACTTGGTGTGAGCTTAAAAGGCAACAAATCTCGGGAGACTGGAGCTGATCTTGGGATTTTCATCAAATCGGTTATTCACGGAGGTGCTGCTTTTAAGGTATGGAAGAAAGACATCGGACAATGACTGCGTTAGAATTCTGACATTTCTGTGTTGAGTAGTGAATCTCACTTGATAAGCATTCTAGGAATTAATTCCTTTTTGTCACTCATTCCTTTAGGTGAACTGCAAATCTACTAATGTTTTGTCCCAAGATTCTGGTGTCACGTGTGGTAGGGTTTGCCACAAGGGAAGTGAATTAGTGAAAACCTTGGGGGTCATTTGAATGCTTCAGGAAATGGGGAAGGGGGAGAAGAGTAAGAGCATGTGTGTACAAGGAGAGCTGCCTCCCAGCTTCCCCACAGAAGCGCATCAGAAAGTTTGTGTGCTGCTAGGCTCAGTGACAGAGAAGTTAGATACCTACGATTGTTATCTATCTGCACTACTTTTGGTCCTCCCAAAATGATACAGGCAGACCCATAAATAAACAATCAAAAGACAACCTTCTTTATTTAGAAATTTAGAAAAAATTAGAAACTGACAATTCTGTGAGGTTAAGGATTATGCGTTTAATTTATGCTGTAAATAAAAAGCTAGCTTATCATTTTCTTTCTTTTTTTTTTATTCAAAATATTTTTTAGCACTGTAGTAAAAATGCAGCTTGGCTGAGCCTGGCGTCAATTGTGCAGAAGTTACCAATTATTCCTGAGGTGGATTGGTAATATCAAATTGGTAGATGACAGTATTATGAATTGTTCTGGTCCCTCTAAGGACTATACAAGGATTGTTGCACATTTTTATGATTAAAAAGTATTTGAATTATTTTCTAATCTTTAGGAAATTTGTTGACTGCATTTTTTTCCCAAATAAAACTTGAAAAAGGTAACTTTCTTGAAATTAAAATAAGTGTCTTAATTTTTCAGGGCTAGTATGTTTTAACTCTTGTGGACCCATAATTGATTTTTTTTCTCTTGTGTTATCTCAGCAATTCCTTGCAGTTCTTGTTTTCTGTAAAAATACCTTTTAATTCAGTGTATGTAAATTCCTCTACTGACATCAGCTTGCTGAGTAAGACAATTCACAGCATTCAAACTTTCATGATCATCTATTTACAGCAGCTGGTAAATAGCAATAATCAAGGATTTAGCTTTGATGTGAATCTCTAATACTTCCCTGCTTCTATTATTTACCTGTCCTAGTCCCATAGTTATTTCAAAGCCCTGATCTTCTCAAGTATGACTGACCCTGGTACATGCAAGTCAGAATACTGCCTGTGGTTAACTCAGGGCTAAATGACAAGTGAGTAAGCTCATCTACTTGGCGTATATCAGAAATGAGTTAAGGCACAACTGGCCAAATTAGGGCTGGATAAACTCAATCTATATGCATGTCTGCTACAGCGTACAACTCATTTTACTGTGAAAATGAGGTTGCCCTCCTCGCTTTCCCAGCTGTGTGTTCCCCGAGTAACTGTACACACCAGCTGCAGTGACAGTGTATATTGCCACAAATAAATTCATTGTTTGGAATAGCAAAGCTTGTGGAGCCATGTTCCTGCAGGATTAGTGTGCTGTGTACCTGACTTGTCACATCATAGATACATAAGACAAGCCTTTCTAGCTCTGTGTGTTCACCACTCTTTATTCTCCCATAGTTACTCATTCCAGAGCAGTTAATTTTAGCTTGAGGGGTCTGCAGACTAATAAAGGAGGACTTCTGTGCTTGTACCTAAGTAAACGGGCAACTGACACAGTGTCCTGGTTTCAGCTGGGATAGAGTTAATTTTCTTTCTAGTAGCCAGTATAGTGTTATGTCTTGGGTTCAGTATGAGAAGAACGTTTGATAACACACTGATGTTTTCAGTTGCTGCTGAGTAGTGTTTAGCCTAAGTCAAGGATTTTTCTCCTTCTCATGCACAGCTAGCAAGAAGGCTAGAGGGGCACGAGAAGTTGGGAGGGGACACAGCCAGGGCAGCTGACCCAAAGTGGCCAAAGGGGTATTCCATACCATGTGATGTCATGCCCAGTATATAAACTGGGGGGAG
>VYZV01000406.1:1868-24603 GCA_013401275.1 Pandion haliaetus
TACTCCCCCAGTGGGAAATTTCTGACTTTATTAGCATCTTTTGAATCTGTATTAGAAGTACCTAAGTGCTAAAATCCTAGCGGACAAAGGACTTTCTTTATTACATGAATTTAACTTGCCGATTCTACCTTGTGTTGGAGTGAAAAAAAGAGGGAAAGGAATTCAATTTGTAGTCAATATATTGAGAGTAAACCTTACTTGCTTCTTAATTCAATATTAAAACAAACAAACAAAACGTGTTTATGTTATTACAATTTTCTGATATGTTAACAAATGGACTGATATGCTTATTTTTACATAGAACTGAAGACAGGTAAACTTTCCTCCAAAGTAGATAACTACATAGTCAAACCATTTTTTCCTGGTTAGAAGAGGAGGGTGAATCGTGGAATCTTTTGCTGTTATCCAGGGAAAATTTCTATTGCGATCAACAGCTAATTTTTACCTAACAATTTTACAGTTTGATTTATGATATATTACAGTATTTGTAGCTGAGAAGTTCAGAATATATATTTTAGTGAAAATTTTTTCAGAGGACTACTTTTGTTATGGTTATGCCTTTAACTTCATTTTTAAGGTGATTTAACCTACTCAAACCTTGTAAGAATTTTAAAGCAAAAATCAAATTAGATTTGTTTAGTGTTAGAACAGTCAGATTGAGTAATTCCATCTCACTCCCTAATCCTCAACAGATTTTTGGACTTTCAGCATCTCATTAGGTCTAGAAATTGGGCTGACTGGAATTTGAAAATTAGATTATGAGTTTAAGATATGTCCCTTCATTACCTTCTATGGAACCACGTTCCCCAAGAGGAACTCGTGAAGGACTTATGAATTATAGGAGTCATGGTTCCTCTGTATTTCTGATATAAGGGAGAACATTTAGGCTGCTCTGTCTTCTTCAGGGTCCATTGGTTTCAGTGAGAATTGCCTGTTCAGAACTGGATAAGAATGTTATCCATTTCTAGGGCCAAATTTCATCCTCATTTAAAATGGCATCCCTGGGGCTTTCTGGGCATCACTAAAGTGAATCCTGTTACCCCTAACTAACTAGGTGTTAAATAGCTCTTTCTCAGTACGATGGAACTTTGCAAACTGAGTTCCACAAGAATCCTTCCTAATAATTTTTCATGTATCCTGTATTCCTTTGCCCATTTTGGGGAGAAAAAGAACCAACAGAGTCCTTTTACATGCTCTGAAGGTTGTAAATGTCACAACTCCTGTAGGACAGCAATATCTCAGACTAGCATCATGATTTCAGAGAAATGCAAGGCAAAGTCTCTATCAGATGCCTAGGAACAAAGATTTTTCAAAATGATATTATGATGTCCCATTAATTAAGGATTTTTTATAAAATTTGGATAAACCAACACCTCAGAACTTCAGAACTCAGAACCTCAGAACTACTAATTCAGACATTCCCATACCTTCCTTCTAGTTCACCATGCTCCTTCCTTTCTAAAGGATGTAGGAATCACTATGGGTTTCCAGAAAGGACTGGACTATGTGGAAGGAGGCTGACAGAAAATTATACACATTACAAAGAATGACAAAAATATTGTTAAAAAAAAGCAAATACCAGTCGGCACCCTAACAGCTGACATTATGTGGTCTATCCTTTCATTCATTGTATGCCCACATTTGATCTTATCAGTGACAATTCTGGGAGCAAGAAAGGCCTATGTCATATTACATTGACAGAGAGCTGGCCAGCGCATTTCTGGTGCTTTGTATAATCTGGTACATGGAAATGGAGAAAGATAGCTAGGTTTTGGGGTGGGAAAGGACTCAAAGCGGCACCCACCCCAAGAGCGTGAGCCATATAAAAAATATGAAAACCCCAGCAATTAAGTATGTCCCCTGGATCTGAGAGCCATCTAAAAGGATGACGTCCTCTGAAACTGAGCCCCAGGAACTTGCTGATGCTATGAAAATGAAAAACAGAGTACAATGCTGCTTGCAGACAACACTTCAGTCCTGTAGCGGAGAAAGGTAGGGACAACTGTCCTAGCAGCTCAGTAACTGCTCCAGCTAGCTATTTAAAAAGCCAGCTGTAAACTGCATAAATCATAAATACTGCACTCTTCCCCAGATATCTTAAAAAAACCCCAACCGCTGGTGACAGGCAGAAACATCTTTGGAGATAGCAGCACTCCACAAATCTTAATTACTGTGCTAGTTGTTTAGAGGCTTATAGTGACAAATTTATGAATCCCTACCACTTAAGTTAGAATGTTATACAACTGAGTCTAAAGAGGGATTTTCTAAAAGAACTCCAGAGGGATTCCAAAAACAACATCTTTTTGTTAAACATCTGTAGAAGTCTATTTATATGCAGGTGCCTAGGCAGGAGGGTTCTTTGTTAGCTGTTGTAACCAGGGCACTGTAGTCGCACTGCACTATATACACACCAGGGAAGTTTCCGGGAAATTAGTTTTAAATAGAGAGAAGGTATTAAATTTATACACAGAGAAAGGATTAGAAATTGCTCAATCTTCTCATGTGATAATATATATCATTAATCATTTCTGAGTTCTGATAAAAACATTTAGAACTATGCATATTACACAGCGAAGCTACTGCAACGTAATAACACTTAGTGAACTTCTACAAATCAGATGAAACCGAGCACTGTCTCTCTGAGGCAGGTAAGTCTAAAATCAGAGTGCAGCTCTTTTAATATATTGAATGAGCAAATTAAAGTTACAGGGGGTGAAAAAATCACAAATGAATACGATAGCTCCATCAATGGACTTCTGCTACCACGTAAACCCTCTGAGCAATAAAGCCATTTTGAAAATGTTTAGGCTGAACGCTTTCCACAGCTTAGTGCAGATATTATGTCATCTCCCAGTATGCTGTAGTTAGTTATATTAAAAAGCAAGAATTAAATGCATTGCACCAATTGCAGGCAGGTTCTTCGTTTCAGGCACTGTGGGCACATCTTCTCATCGATCATTTGACATGCTAATGTAAAGTCAAATGTAAATAGAAGGTCAAAAGCTCGTATTCTTCCTTACAATTCAACTCCTTAAAAGCAAGTGCAGATGATGAAAAGGACCAGGGAAGTAACCTTGCTAAAACAGGGTTCCAAGCCATATAACAAAGGCTGGGCTTCCAGAAGCTATTACGGCTTCCCGGGGTGACAGAGTATTCTTGAAGAGACTGTGGGGAAGGACAAGTCCTGCCTGTCCTGCCTCTTGACAGAGGAAATAAATCACCCTGCACACTTGAGGATACCTTTCCAGGCTGCATGCTGGGAACTTCATTACACAAGCTGTGCCACATATTACTATGCATATTGCCACTGATTGGACATAGCCTCAAATCCGTAGCCTATTTCTGTCATAGTCTTAGGGGGAAGGAATCTGTTTTCTGCTTAAACAGATACCAGCTTGGAAAGGAAAGGGGAAGGAAAAGACACCGAGCAGCCAAGAGTTCTCGGTGGAAAAAGATCCCCTTGACTAATGATACGTCTAATCTACACTAACCCTGCCTCATGGTGCATGAAATACAGTCATATTGTCATGGTTTTCATATCCCCTTTGATCTTAATGCAATTGTTGTCAAAGTGAACAGCTACTCACAGGAATCCTGGCTTCATTAGGAAGATAGAAAGTCCTTCCTCCCAGAGAGCTTTCTAATATGTCTTTGTTTTCGTGTTATAAGTTTATAGAGCTGCTGCATGCCTGTCAATAACTATGGTAAAATATTAAAATAAAATTGCAAATGAAGAGTTCATTAGTGTTACGTGTGCTTCTAACACATAATCCTAATGCTAATATAACTTGGAGGTGTTGGGTTAAATTTAAAGATGATATACATGGGGTAAAGCTGAGACAGGAATAGACGGCTGTGATTTACACGTTGAAGAGAGAGAAAGGCTGCCACCAAACAACAAACACAAGGAGATAAAGAGATGCTTCCTTATGATGCCTGCCTTTTAGGGCATTGATTCACATGCCGCAATGGACTAAGCTGAAAAAGATGAGGTGGCTCTTTGTTCCAGCTGTATTTGTAACCCTTGTCCTGGAGGTTAACACCCCCTTGGCCAGAACCAGTGTCACATGAAAGGCGGTGCGGACAGGTCAGTACCCCTCCCCTTTTGATGCCCCTCTTCAGATAGACACCAAATACAAGTCAACATTTCTACTTGCCTCTTTTCCCACCATCCCACCCACCTTCTTCCTTCCCAGATCAAGCTAGAGCTGATTTTACTAATGGACAATTTGCACCAGTTATTAAGTGTCCACTGCTTTTGGCCCACTGCGTTAATGAAAAGAACTGTGAATGACTGTCTCACAACAACTGGCTGAAAGCACAGTGGTTGCTATAGTGTCATCTTTGTAGTTACAACGTAAAAATAATGAACCAAAGGAAACAAAATTAATGAAGACAATCATTAGCAGGCATCCTGTGGACTGAACACACAAATATATTAGAGGTGAGATTTCACTAATTCAGGATACATCGGGAAGGGAATAGGAAGAAAGATAAATGGTAACTAAACCATGACATTTTTTTCCATTATAAATAAGCTTCTACTGAAAAGGCCCCTATTATCTCAATAGAAGTTGTGCCAGTGTGACAGGTACTAAATATATGTATCTGTGTATATGTTAGTGTGTATAATATATGTACACATATTTTTTAAGATTTCTTTGGTGTCAAAACTAATTTTCACAAAAAAATCCCTCTCTACAGCAGATACATGGATAAATAGAAGTCTGTTGTACACAGACTCAAAAGTAATATTTATCATATCTTGCAGCAGAGTAAACATGGCTAAAAAATACTGTGAATGTTTCCATTTAACTAACTACACAGCAAAATAATCTTAAACGATTTTAAGTTTTGCGTGGGACTCCTACAAATAATGAAAATGGCACAGAAATGACAAATACAGCATCATTGTTTCTTCTTCCTAAGAAGGCTTTAGTAATTGTGTCCAAAATGGCTTTGATGAGGCTTTTGGTAAACACCAGAGAAATCTGCTCTGCAGTGGGAGGTTTTAAGGATATTAATATGATATCCTAGCTCATGGCAGGAAATCCTTTGCATTAAAATAGTGCAAGTCTGTCAATGAGAAATACAAAAATCAAGTCTAAAAAAATACTTAGAGCATTAATACAAGGTTGACTTATAAATTATGTACATTTGCAAGGGGATTGCTACAATCTAGCCTGTTAGAGAAAGGGTGGAGCTCTAAGTGTCATTAACTATGTTATGAAAACCTTCCTCTATACTAAGTCATCGCAGACTACCACTAGCTAAAAACACACAAATTGATTAGCATCCTCTACGTGAGAGGAAGGGTTAATTAGGCTAGCTTTATTGCAGTTTGTTAAACAGACTGTTTTGTAGGCAGGAATGTTACATTTCTTCTTGTTTCCTTGAATAGAGATATCTGTCCTAAGATAATTCTCTATTTCTAGCAAGTATGGCATATTTAGAGCATCTGAAGATCCCAGGTGCTATTACAAAGTTCCGCCCAGACAAAGTGTGCATCATTTCACTGAAGTCTGTGGATGCATTTCCTATGTTATTCACTAGACTAAACAAGACCTAAATTCTGCTGTATGCTCTTTCCTTATTAGCATCAAAAGATAGATGTTCTAACAAGCCTCTTGTGTGCTGCACATATCCCACTCATTGATGTCTGCCTCTCATGAAGATAGACAGCCATCCTCTTTTGATATAAGTAAGGCAAACGTGTGAGCACAGACAACTCCAGTAGCCTACAAAGGTATGTTAAATGCTAGAAAAGTTGATTACTGTCAACTTTCTCTGAATGCCACAAAGTGGGAAATTTTTAGATTAAAAAAGTGACATTTGTTTCACTGTTATGTCACAGTTCCTAGCCACATGTACATCCATACAACAGAGATGCACACTCATCTCTTTAGCCTAGCAAAATTCCAATTAAAGTTTCTGAATGAACACTTATTGATGCAAATTTGTTAACTACACACCTGTTCAAATGGTAATTACTTGACCTAAATCTGTAAGTAGCCACTAGCTCACTTAGGTAGTTTTCTGCATGCACTGACTCTCTAAAGTATGACCCCTCTTCAAGTATTTGAATTCCTATCTATTCTACCTCTGTGTGTTCACTAAAAGAGAACTGAAGTAATAACAAAATGAAAATAAAAAAATATGCTGTGCAAGAGAAGGATAAAGAGCAGGGTAAAAGCTGCAAGGATGCTGCAAACAAAATACAAATCAATAAAGGCAAAATTCCTGCTCTTAAGTTGTCTAATGAATCGTGATGTGTTACCACAAAAAATGACTCAGTGTGGTTTAGAGTGGTGATCTCTCATGACTCAGCCATGACATTATGATGGTAACACAGTTGATCATGAACCCTGAATCACACGACACGACAGCAAACGATGCAAACTTCATGCAAGAAGAGTCCAACTAAAAAGTGAATTTAAGAAAAATACCCTGCATCCTTGAAAATCAGTTCCAGATGTAGTTGTAAACAGTACTCTGTCAGCAATGAATTTAAGACTAACCTCAACTTCATTAGTCTTAAAAGCCTAAGAATATATTTTCTTCCTGAAACTTTTGCAGAAGTGGCATGACTCTTATTGGTGGCAGTGACCGTTATATACTTGAGCCTATAACGTTCCCTTTATTTGTCATAGTAGAAAATAATATAAACCAAGCAGTTCTCAATTTCAAAATTATTCTTGCATAAAATTATTGTAACCACAATGTAAATGAAGAAGAGCAAATACTATAAACTTAGTAGATTTCTTGTATCACCACTCTCTTCTCTCAGTGCCTTGTGAAAAAACAGCAGAGCGTTTTTTTCCTTTAAGGAATGTATCATTGCTATCACACTTCGTAATAGCAATCATCTGCTCCAGTCCCCTGCTTACCTTAATTAATATCTAATTTGTTGAAGAAAGAAATGCATTCAGCTTTACTCTGAGGTAACAAACGAGGCAAAACAACCAGGAAGAGCTTTGTAACAATATGCTAGACGGAGGAGGACAATACACTACAAATGTCATTACAGATAACATTTTGCAGATGATGAACAAGTTTTTGTGTGTTTGTTTTACTGAAAACCAACAATGCTTATATGTACCAGGAGCTAGATACACGATTCACCTAGAATAAACATAGTTTTAGAACTGTCCTTTCTGCTTTGTGACCTGGATGTGACACTTTCAATTGGAACGTAGCTTTGGAGGTCTGTACTGCAGTCTCCCGCTCTAAGTGCAATAGATCAGGTCAGCTCTGGATTTCTCTAGCTGAGTCTTGAAAATCTCCAAGGACAAAGATTGCTCAGCCTCTCTGGGTCACGCTTTCTAGCCTGCACTACCTGCTGGTGAAGAAGTTCTTCCTGATGTCCAACATGAATATCTCAAGCCACAATTTGTAGTCCTTTCCACAAGATAGTCTGGCACTACCTAGTTCAGTTCGGCTCTTCTGTCTTTGGAACAGCACTTCACACAAATATGTTTTCTGCTGCTATTAGACCATTCCTTTGCCTCCTCTTCTCCAGGCTAACCAAGCCCAGCTCAGCATCCTCACCAGCCACCCTCCTAGGAACTGAGGATGAGGTCTCTGCCTTTGGGTCCACCACTCCCCCTAATTCTGTATGGTCTGCAAACCTGCTGAGGGTGCGCTGTTTGTCATCCTATCAATTGCAATTAATCACTCCTGAGTAGACCTCTTGAGTACCTTCTTTGTCACTGGCTGCCAGCTGCACATCAGCCCATTTATTGCTACACACTATGGCTGACAGTCTAGCAAAGTTTTAACCCAGCTAAGTCTTCTCATTCTTCTCTTTTCACAAATGAATGCTATGGGAGGCGATGTCAAGGCAGAGAGCATCCAGTGCTCTTCCCCTTGTTCATATGATTACTTAACTGCAGAAGGGAATCAGACTGAATTAGCACAATTTGCCTTTGGTAAATGCATGCTGACTGTCCCTGTTTACTTTTCGTGTATATTGCATTCTTGGAAATTGATGTTAAGTAGACACGCTTCCTTTCTTAGTGCTGAGGTGACGTCCTCTTCAGCTCGTCTCTTTTTGAAGACAGAAGTAACATTAACCTTATTTCCAATCATGGAGGACGTCCTTCAATCACCATGGTGAATTCCAGCTAGCCCCACGGATTTGAATCGGTGCAACTGGTGTAATCAGCCCCTGAATTATTATTGCCCTACTGCTGCCTGTCCCTTTCCTTCTCAAAGTATGCCAGAGTCTGCACAGGTCAGGGAGCCAGTGCTGACTGCGAAGACGAGAGCAAAACAGGCATTGAGAACACTGCAGCAAAGTGGGAAACCACCACTGACCTGGTAAAATACACAAAGTGAAAGGAAGAACATGGTTTTGTAGCTTTAAAAAGCTTACAGCCCATTTCTTTTTATCACATTGGGTCTGATTTTACATTTGTACAGATCAACAGCAAATTTCTAAATACTACAATGGAAAAATTTGGTCTGGTATATTTCACAAATGCATTCACATGGAAGATGTATCATTCTATATATTCCCTATATGTTTCAAATTGAATTACTCACCTATGAATGACAGCTCAGGAAAGGCTAATGAGTTATCTTTGAAGGCTGCTCAAAGAGCTCTTGCTTTTTCCAGTGCTCTTAGACATATTCACTCCTTTCCGTTTTTTTACTCTAAGTACCTCTCATTCTTTCACAAGGACTAAGCACTTGACATTAACAAAAAAGTGGGGAAGAGAATTAAATTAATGGAGTATTCTATGACTGTTTTTTGTGAAAAACAGACTCAGGTTAATTTCCCCTAAATGACACAAGTATATTGTCACAGACTAAGCCTCAGGTTTTACAATTTTGACTCATAAAACCAACAAAATTTTCTGGTGACATTTTTTTCTACAACTAAATGCTGATGTGACAAAAAACCCTTAAACACTGGAAGGTACTAGCATTTTCAAAATCATCTGACAAAAACTACTCAAATATACCATCAAGATAAAATATTTCATTACAACATTATAGGAATTTTTCATTAAAATGTGTAAGATGCAACAAAAATCATTCTACTTGCACAGTTTGAGTGCTGAACTACATGAAGGAGAGGTGCTAAATGTTACTTTGATTGTACTGAAAATCTATTCCACCACCTCCATGCAGACATACTGAAACCCAGGGACAAAAGCTTCTGTCCATGAAAAAGAGATCTCTCTGGGACAAAAAAAACCCTAAACCTAACCAACAAAGAACACGAGATTGTAAAATAATCAGTCATTAAAATAAGTTAGGCTTCAGAGTTGGAGCACATACTGAATAAGGCTGCTCTTCTACAACTGCAAAGACAAAAATTTTCTGAGACACAAATTTCACACATTCACTTCTGATCTATATGTGTTATCCATCAACAGTCCCATGCCTTTACCTTGGTAGTGTAGTCCATAGAAAACTCATCTCTTTTTGGTAAGACCACTCTTGCAACAATATTTTAGTAGAGAGTGTAGGCTGGAATTTCTCCACGAGTAAATTGGCATAGCTAGAGAAATTGAGCCACTTCACCACAGCCGATGATCTGATTTCAGCTGTGACTGTCCCCACGGTTGGCACTCTCTACAGCCATCCTTTCTTCTAACAGAAATCCAATTATCTTAATATTTGTCAGTGTGGGACTCTTGTATAGTCCTCCCTGATGTCCAGACTGGGATACAAAACTAGAGTTGACTCCTTTAGAGAAATTTCCATCTAAATCACCCCCCTCCCTCCTTTTTAATTTACTTGGAAACAAAATTAAAAAACTTTAAAGACTTTGGGAAGGTTGGTTTTTTCCCCCTGAATTTGTAAAAAAATTATGTGGACCAAGGGAAATCAAGTTTTTATTGCAAGTGCAAGAATTATATATTCCTCCCCCTTTGAGATAAGAAGAAACAGTTCAGACTGAATGCTTTTAAAGAACCGTGGATGATTTATTTTATGCACATGCTGCCATGACACAATGTGTTGTAGGAAAGGCACGCCACCTCTCAGGGCATCGGCACAGCCAGGCATCAAAGACAATGGCACTAGACAAAATCATTGCTTTAATTCTAAGCTAATCTGTTTGACTTCTGTTCAGCTTCTGTGTTCTTCCTAGAATTGTTCATGAGGGAAAAAGAAAGGATCACACCAACTGAATGTTTTTGCTACTGTGTGCAGACTGCTTGGAGATGTGAAAAAGTACCCCTGCCAGCACATCACAAACTTGGTATTGACTTGAAAAGTAATAGTTAGGTGGCTTACAATAGCCACACTTTTGTATCACCAACATATCATGACCCATTTTACACTGAAATTGTTCTAGCTCAGGCATCCCCACCCCTCCAAAAAAAACACGTGCGGCAAAACAATAGCGACAGTAAATATATGCCTGATGAAAATATTTGGCCTTCCTGAGTTTAGTGAATAATAATAAATAATAATAAATAATAATTTTTCACAGCCTTGACATAATATTTCTCCACATGATGACAGGGACTGTTAGTAAATATATTTATTTCATTTTTCACCTCAGCAATTAACAGTGCTCCCATTCATTCCCAAACAGAGTAACTGTCTATACAAATTTAATCACTTCAGTTGCTGTGACTGATCCCATAATTAAGCAGGAGGTGACCAAATCTTAAATGTGACTTAATAATTGAAGGTTGCTGTTACAAAAAAATGAGTGCATGATCACATATGTACACACAATTTTGAATTTTACAAAATTAAGACTACCTTCTGGATCTGATTTTCAATAATTTTGGTCTTCAATGTATGCTGTGTGACTGTAAGGTGACACAAAATAACCCATCATTTTGCTGTGTTTTAGGTAGCTGGCTGTAAAAGGCCTAGAAGATTAGGGAGAGTTTAAGGCTACCATGTCAATTAAAAGACATTTCTTGAGATTCATGGATAGGGCAAAAGTTTGAAGGCAGGCTACAGTACCTGTGGAGTGCTTTGCATTCATATTCTTTATTTCTAACAGCATTATGCTTGGTTACAACAGCAAAGGACCAAAAGGCAGCTCTTTGGTAGAAATCTCGATAAAACATGCAGCCCCAAATGCATTTTTCTCTAAAGAAAGACAGAAAGCTTTAGTAATTTCAGCTGCAATGAGCCAGCCACTTTATTTCACTGTAAATCAACCTTGCAGTATAGAATATCACACTTCAAACTTGCACAAAGATTGTTATTTCCAGCTAAAGCGGATACATAAACATTCAGAGAGAGTTACTTTAGCAAAAGTGATAAGTATGACTGCAGAAAAACCACTATACATCAGTGAGAGATGAGCTAATCTGCTGGTTCCTATATTGCTGCAGGGAACCACTAAACTGTTACCAAAAAAAGTGATGCAAGAGATGGATAAATCAGTCAGTACTCAGCAGTGTTTCCTGCCTTAGGACCTCTTTGGATATCGGATAACTGGAAAATTCTTTTTAATAACATTGAGTTGTTCCTTAAGTCACTTCTCTTCATAGATGCTCTCCAAATTTATTCCAGGTAAGCATTGTTACTAGTGTTAAACCACTATGGTGGCTTAGAGTAGGGCATGGAAATACACGCTTTTTACTGCAAGTAAGTGCAACACTTGCTTTAATATTGTTTTTCTGGAAAACCTATTAATGGTTACCCCAATTGACATTATTTTGGCCATTAGGCTGAGTGTGCTTTCGCAACCAAATTTAAGAACCTAATTTCCTCACTGGTCTATTCAGGAATAATGCACATACTTTACTATCTGATCAAAGTTACCAGCAGTAATTCCTCATATTATCAGCATATTACCTCAAAGCCTGCTAGGCAAAGCAAAAAACAGAGGACCACTGGCAATCACCAGAAAATGCATGTGAGAGTAACAAGCCTAGTTACCAGACCAGCCTTTAACCAAAGAGATTCAAAACAGAACTGGAATGATATTACAACTTCTTTTTGAAGATGGCCGTTCCCCCACAAAAGTAGTCTTGTCTGCTCTACGTGATCCCCATTCATCAGAGCTGAGCAGACTTTCAGCTTTCAAACTGTTGTTACGATCAGAGGACAGAACCAAAGTACTTTGGCAATGGCAAAACAAAACCTCCAAATGCTGCTCCCATATTCCTCAAGGATATTCTTCAGGGTCTCCTTTTACAGCTGAAAGTCTGTCCAATATTTTACAGCTAATGAGTTGGCAATTCTAGCTTGGACGCAGCTCCAGAATTTGTTAGTCAGCGGTGGATCGTTGGTGCTGAGCTCCAGAGCAGAGCTTTGGAGACCTGCAGGTTTTAGTGAAAAGGGTTCTGCAATCCCTTGACCTTAACACAGGATGGAAATTGGACCTCCACCAGATTGCATTCCCAGAGTCTGCTGCTGAACTCTCCATCCATGATGTGCAGAGCAGGCTCTTTGAGGATCACACAGCACACTCGTGCCAGCGCTGTGCTGGAGAGCTTTATACCTGTTAGAATTAGAAGTACTTCCAGATTTCATTTTGGAGGAGCATGCAAAAATCCAATCTGGGATTTTTTTCTTAAGGAAAATAAGTGTTACATGGGATGAACTCTTCTAAGTAAAGCAGGAGGCTGAAGGGACTGATCTGCCTATTGACACCGAAAGAATTTGTTATTTCCATGTTTTCGTTCCCATCCCTGGAATGACTTGGATATTTTCCCCCTTACATACAAAAAACAGGCAAAGGATGTACTGCACTGCATGAAGAGTGACTCCTTTGCGTTGGAGCATGCTGGAATCTGTTATCATTCTAGAATCACTTATCCTTCTGCCACAGTACTGTGTAAAAGTGCTCAAATGAGCATTTCATGAAACTAAGTGGATGTATTATTTATTTTAAATGGGTAAGAAAGACAATTCTGTAGAATGAGTATTGGGTACATATTTGCTCAAGTGGTCAGTAACAGAACTATTTGTAAGCCTTGGAAATGGGATTGTTGGTCTTTAAGATACTTGAGTGTTTTACAGAAAGAATTTAATACTAAAAGGCTCTCTAATTAGAAAGTGTGTGTGTGTGTGTGTGTGTGCACATGTGCAGAGAGTCAGCATAATACAATACTGTGCTTGATTCACCCATGTAAAATACATAATTTTTGCACCAACATCATTCAAATAACAGTCCTGTTTGGTTCTCTGAAATTATGAAAAGTGACTTATGGAGAACTGAATTTCAGATTGACCAAGTGATAATATTGATGATATTGACCCAGGGATAATGTGTATAACATTACTGGTATTGCAAGCAGGAAAAATATATCATGTCAGTGAGTAGCATGCATTCACTTCACCATATGACTCATTGACAGGGAAGTTTGATGCCATTTCAGTACATCTATCTACTTTTAGATCTTGATCCTTCAGTATATCTTGTTTGAAAGAAAACAAGCAGCAGATTAAATTTTTTCTTGCCTTTTAGGCTGCCACTACTATCATATAGTCTCAGCAATGATAGTACTCTCCAAAAGCACACTTTCTGGATTGTAAGTACATTTTTTAGGGCTTCAAGGAAAGGTGATAATTTCAATGATAAAGAGTTTCTTTAAAAATGATGTGCTCAAAGCTCCTCTCCTAATTATTTGCAGCAAAAGGAGGAAGAACATAAGGCTTCCTGCTGGAAGGCACAGAAGAAATGTGTGTGATGAAACTTCCTTCCACTGATCTCACACAAAACCATGCAGCAAAACAGCTAGATGTGGATTTTACAAATCAAGTCATAAAAGACTAAAGAAGGGGTTTAACTTGATGGGATAGTTCCCGCAGTGCTTTATAATCTGAGATTATAAAGCACTACCTGAAAATATTCCAAGAACAAGGAAAACTACCACGGGAGTGTTTGGCAGAAATCTAAAATCCTGTGTTAAACAGTCTACAGTGTCAATGTCCAGATGAATTTTTTATCATTACAATCTGGAAGGAAAGGAGAGATTAACAAAATGGAGAAAGAGAATATAATTTCCTGAGTCAAAATCCCAAAGCGCTAGTTACTAAACACGACTTTGTCTCCAAAACACTCAGTCTGGAATATCAGATTCTTTGCAGATTTTTTGCCAAGCTTTATGAGTTTGTCTGCAGGAAGCAGCATGTATATCCAAGCACTTTAGGACTTTTCAGAAGATGTAAAAATATTCTTATAACTGGATGCCCAATCTGTAATTTGGCAATGATTTCCTTCTGTCTCACATCTTCTTGGATCACAAAATCTTCCAGGTCATTACTCTGAAAAGCTTGATGGAGTCCTCTGCCAAATGGATAATATCTTGGTCAACAAAAAGCACAAGGCAGCTAAGCATTTTTACAGCTCTAGAAACTGACAAGTTTAACTCTTAAATTATGCCTGAAATGGAAGGGCTGGCCTTACGGTTTTCCAAAAGACCATACTGCTCTATTATCTTTATCCCTTTATTCAACATTTGCTGGTATCCAATCCAACTCTGAAAGTGTTGCTAAAACTGTAGGTGTGGGCCTGACCCAACTGGCTCAGAAACCCTCCTTTTTTTTTGTACGTTTGGCAGGTATCTGGATTTCTCTGGATTTATAATCTCACAATTCACTGTTCCTGGCTGTGTCAGTTTTCCTCCATCATGCACATACGTAAGGGCAGGCCTACAAAGAGAGTTAAATCGTTCAGAAACCAGCCTGCAAAAATGCTTTGCTCTGCAAACAAGATGCACAGTATAGATAAGTACTGTAGGAGTTACAAGATACGAAACAGCTTATGTTCAGGTAAAGTCTGATGGAAGGAAACCTGGAACGCACATGTGGAGAAGTGCAAGATGAGCAAGGGGTTGTGAATAAAAGTTTCCAAAATAAATCAAAACAAATCTTTGCTCAATAATAAATGAGACAGGAGTCAGAGGGCCCCCAAAATAAATACAAAATAAACATTAAGATTTTTGCTATTAGTATGTTGTGTTTTATACAAACACATTTTCTGGGCATCAGTGATCAGGTGAACCACCAGGAATGCCCTGAAGGTATTTGGGGTCCCTATCCAGAGACAGAAACTTCACAGCCTCTTCCACCAGTTAACTGGGATTAGTTCAAATGTCCTCCAGAGATGTCCTCAACAATGATCCACCCTCTGAAAGACATTCCCCAAAGTTCCTGAAGAACTACATCATGCCTTCAATAGCTTCATGCAAGTAGTAGTAAATGGGTATTTTTCCTCTGGCAGAACAATCCTCTCACATATTGCAGATGGCTTTGGCACTAACAGAGCAATCTGGCAAGTCACTGGTTTGCACTGGTAAGAAACGAACCTGTTTTTCCCAATCACTGCCATGGATCCAACCTTCTTTTCACATGGTCAGCAAAATATATTTGAGCAGGCATCAATCACACTCCTGAAGATTTCATATTACCAAAACATTACTGATATTTCTTACAGATTACATGCTATGAAATATTGGTGAATTACAAAATTATGTATTTCTTATAGCACTCTCACGTATACTGCAGGATGTAATATCTCACACAAAATTCTACAGGAGGTTACTGCAGTCTCCCTGTGCCAGATTATGCTAAATGATCAAAATGACATTGTCACTTTCAGTACACTGAAAAAAGTACTTCCTGTAATGTTCATCCATAGTTTAATTTTTCCATCTTGCCTGTTTCTGACAGATTACCAAACCATTATTACCAGCTGGATAGAGTCTATAATAATTTGTCCCACAGTCTGCGAATCTGGGGCTAACACTCATTCATAAAAGCCAGACTGTGTCTTCAAGCAGAGCTGTGGGCAAAGGACAAGGCACAAAGTGCTCCCTCCCAAAAGGAGCCATCAGAAATGCTGTGATTGATATCTCCTACTCACAGCTCCTACCTTGTAGCTTCTCCATTTCTCTGGGGTAATGCTTTGCTTACCTTTTGTTTCACATAAGGGTGTTATCGGACCGATTGTCGTTATAGGATCCCCTCTCTCCAGCACAGATACAAGGTGCATTGGAGTCCAACCCCAAAGCAGCATAGGTGCACTCAAGTGGTAATTTTTTGTGAGTAGTGCTAAGAGATGAGGACTACAGTAAAGGTTGAATTGACACTTGTTTCAATTTAACAGAAACACAGGAGTGTTTTGTGATTGTTTTGGAAAAAAGTGGCCTTGGCAGTTAAATATAATGTTAAATGCTATTTAAATGTAGAACATCCATTCTCACATAGACATAAAGCACCTCTCCCCTGTTTGGCTACTTAGGAAATGTGCTTTTCTTTGTTTCTGTATCAGTCCTTACTGAAGCTCTGAATGAGGCACCATGGAGATGCTGTCAGGTATTTGCTTGTCAGTAACAATACCTCCTTACTTGGAAAACAGTAGGCGATAGCATCCTGGACTGCATCAGGCAGAGCATTGCCAGCAGGTCGAGGAAGGTGATCCTTCGCCTCTGCTCAGCACTGGTGAGGCCACACCTAGAGTCCTGGGTCCAGTTCTGAGCTCCCCAGTGCAAGAGAGACAGGGACATACTGGAGAGAGTCCAGTGCAAGGTCACCAAAAAGATGGACAGACTTCTCTCAGTGGTGTCCGGTGACAGGACCAGAGGCGATGGGCACACTTTGAAACACGAGAAATTGCATTTAAGCATAAGAAATAACTTTTTTATTGTGAGAGTGGTGAAACACTGGCACAGGTTGAGGTTTTGGAATCTCTTCTCTTTGGAGATAATAAAAAATCAACCGGGCATGGTCCTGGTCAACCAGCTCTGCCTGGTCCCACTGCAGCAAGGGCTTTGGACTAGGTGATCTCCAGAGGTCCCTCAACTGTCCTGTGACCCTGTGGGATCAGCAGGATCCCAAAGCGCTGACCAGGCACCCCAGGCACCTGTTTCCCTCCATCAGAAAAGAAAAACAACACTCCTTCTGGCAATCCTCTGATGTAGAAACCGCCCATATCAATCTCCTGACTCAGATCCCGTTAATAATAGCTCATTTAATCATCCTCAGAGGGTCACTGTGTTGGCACGTACTCGTCTGCCATGCCATCTTCAGCATTTCAGACTATTTCTATAGGGTTAGGAGGTACTTGCCTTTCAGACATGCCGAGGCTTTCCACACCCTCTCTTTCTGCTGTTTTACTACTCGTTAGGAAACACAGTTGTCCAAAATCCTGTCAGAAACAGACTCTGCTAAGCACAGACTCGAAAGTCTTGCGGCTTAATTTGCTGCAAAAATAAATCTAATTGGCTGACTCTAGATCCTGCTAATGACCATCAACACCTTAACACCAACTGCTTAGACTGGAAAAAATCATGCTAAGAGCTTTTTTTATTAAGTGAAAAGCACAGTGTGAATGACACCCAAGGGAGAATAGTCTTCATTTTATTTATTTGTACATTTTCAAACATTATTATTTTCTACTGATTTGCACTCTGACAGACATCCTTCTAAAAGGAAACTGCTTTCTAATTGCTAGTTTCATCTACTGTGCCAAAACGTATTATTTCCAACACAAGAAAATCAGAGAGGGACTCAGCCACGAATGCGATAACCTAGAAAATTTTCCTAAACCACATCTATTCAAATGAACAATCATATATTGCAGGAAATTATCTCCTTTTTTTTTCTCTAAAAGCTCCCATGTTGCAGAAGCTTCATCACCCCATGTTTATACAAAGTGCTCCAGTTTGGGGACAAAACTCCCCAAAAGTCCTGTTTTCAGCTGGACCCACACAGAAAGATGTGTAAACTCGGCTTAAATTCCTAGATTGCCAGACTTTCGATTTTGAGTATGCACACTAAAAGCAATGAATTCAGGCTGAAAAACAGCATCCAGGCTGATTTTCAGATGTAAATGGAGCACATGGAAAGATGTTTCCACACACTTTTTGCAAAAGAGAATAATGTTTAGAACAGTCACGACCTAAATAAAACATCTGAAAAGTAGGCTTTTCTCAGGCTGAGAAAATTCCACCCCATCTTCCTCATTGTCAGATGATGATATAACCTTAACAGCAAATAATTAGAACAGTCTACATGGAAAAAACCCAACATTTAAACCCTCTCCTGTTTAAGCAGGGGAACTCATGCAGCTGAGAATGCAAGAGTGATGGTATCAGAGAAATGGGAAGAAATATGAATGTAACTTTGCAGTCAGGGTATTCTTACAAGAGAGAAGAGTTCCTCTGTGCTTTTTTCTTACGTGGTTTTCTGTTCATCAGGTGGGCTTTTTAGTTCATTCTTTACAAGTACCCAGTTCTTCACACGGATGGCAGGGGGGAAACAAAAAAACTTAAAGAAAGTGCTTTGAAACAACAGCTTTCTAAGCATTATAGCCTCCACGTCAGAGCCATCCAAGTCAGTCATAAAACATCATAGGGGTTTCTCCCCAAACTCTCTAGTGGCTATATAAGGGGCAGACTGGCAGTCCTTGTCTTGAGATGAAAACATGTACTGTTTTCCTAGGATTCCCAAAACAACATAAAGCATCACAGCTGGGATTTGCCTACTCCTTAGCTGGGAGCTCCGTGTATTCCCCTGCTCCATCACTGAGCAAGTACCAGAAAACAAGGAGGTAATTCACCATCCACAAAAGACAGTGACAGCATGTCTGCTAAACACTGGTGAGTTCTCCTAGAAGCATTCTCCCCCTTGCTGTAAAAGTGTTTTGTCCTATGCCTCTTTTACAAATCATAGAATCACAGAATCATTTAGGTTGGAAAAGACCTTTAAGATCATCGAGTCCAACCATCAACCATGCCCACTAAACCATGTGCTGAAGTGCCTCGTCTACATGCTTTTTGAATACCTCCAGGGATGGTCACTCAACCACTTCCCTGGGCAGCCTGTTCCAGTGCTTGACAACCCTTTCCATGAAGAAATTTTTCCTAATATCTAATCTAAACTTCCTCTGCCACAGCTTGAGGCCATTTCCTCTCATCCTATCACCAGCCACCTGACAGAAGAGACCAGCACCCACCTCACTGCAACCTCCTTTCGGGTAGTTTTAGAGAGGGAGAAGGTCTCCCCTCAGCCTCCTTTTCTCCAGGCTAAACAACCCCAGTTCCCTCAGCTGCTCCTCATCAGACTTGTGCTCCAGGCCCCTCACCAGCTTCGTTGCCCTTCTCTGGACACGCTNATGTAGTATGGGACACAGTCAGGCCTAAAATATTAAATAACGTGTAAGCAGAAGAAATATCAGTACTCCCATGAAAATACTGAATGACCTTGGATAAGTCATTTGTTATGTTCATGCCGCAAACCTCTTTTGTAAAATGAAGGTAATACTACCAATCCTGTCATTTTAAAGTGATGCACCAGTGATAAGCACTATATACTGACTTCCTAAGCAGAAATATTACCACTATGAGTCATTGCCTTCGGTAGCCTGAGTGGAAGTAGGAAATCTTACTCGTACATAACAAAAACAAGAGGTATGATTGTATTTTCTAATGAACAAAGTTGCTGAATCTCAGTTTCATTAAAATGCTTTTAAGGTTTGCTTAAAATATGTCAAGGTTTGTGGGCAGAAACATGCTTATCCCTCACTCACAATATTTTTATGTGAAATTTCTGCAGAGCTAAGGAATGAGCACTTTATCTACCCTCTTCTCAGACTTGCCAGTGGACAGATCAGATCAGGCTTAGAGCTTTGGGAGCTCAAACGAAGTGGAAAGTAAAACATTATTTAGAGCAGCCTTCATGCTGCTTTAATTTAAAGTAGAGGGTGGGAGATTAAAATTAAGGTTAATACAAATGTTATCAAGACTTTTTGTGTCTGTCTCTGCCCCAAACACAGAAGCAATGTACTTGATAATCAGGCTTAAACAATAAGAGCCTCTCCTTTAAAAAGTAAAGCTTTTTCATCAGCAGCACAGACCCTCCAAGATAGAGAACTGCAATAGACTCTAAGGCAAGCACAGTAGGCTATTGTACAACACTTACTTGTAATAGACTTGCACCCCAAACAAAGGTGGATATAGCAACAATTCTAGCTGCTATTCACTTTTTTCTCCCACACAGTCATACTGGCAGTTTGTCTTTGTTCCTGTTCAGCTGCTTGATTTAGTTGTCTTTATTGCCCAGATAAGGGTGGCAGGAAAATATCCTTCTTCCTCATAATTTTGCTTCTTACATATCAAGTTGGACATTTTTTAACCTGAATTAAAAAGCATATATTTAAAGCAAAACAGCAGGTTTGGGGTTTTTGTTGGGTTTTTTTGTTGTTTGGTTTGGGTGTTTTTTATGAACAAAATGTTCGTAGAGCTTTGCACTGAAACAATTTCAGCAAAATGTTTGTACCAGCTCTGTTCTAGCCAGGTGTCCTTCCTTTTGAGAGGAATCACCTCTGAGGCTGGCATACTTATGAAACCCAAATGATGCACTGACCACCACAAAGAGAATCAGTTTTTCCAAAAAGTTGGAGCAGGGAAGCCAGAAAAAAGCACAAGCTTGTTGGTAAAATGACCATTGTTGGTAAATGACCACAGCTGTGTCCTGCTTTTCCCAGTTACTCCTTATGTCCTAGTCATCTCACTATGTTCCCCTGTCTTTGACAGTATATTCAGCATGCAACCTGCTTTATGAGTCTGCTTAGAGGGTTGGCAACACTGAGTTGGTTGATG
This sequence comes from Pandion haliaetus, assembly GCA_013401275.1. Taxonomy (NCBI): domain Eukaryota; kingdom Metazoa; phylum Chordata; class Aves; order Accipitriformes; family Pandionidae; genus Pandion; species Pandion haliaetus. The sequence goes on from VYZV01000406.1 coordinate 22,403, forward strand.
TATGGAAGCTGTCTCCTAATAAAAGTGCACCAGCCTACCTGAAAGGGATGCATTGGGGGATAATTCGAAGACATCTGTTAAGACAGGAGCTGTGTAGTAATTTACCCTGTTTACCTTGGTGCCTAGGAATTCACTCATGGATCGCCATCGCTGTGGTAGCTGCTGTACCAACACAGAACAGAAAGGGAACTGCTGCCTCTTTACAGAGCTTCATGGAGAGTAAAGAGAGGGTCAGAAGGACAGAACAGGCAGTGAGGTACTGGTCAGCACGATGGAGACTAGATCCCATGATCCACGGGGTGGGTAACCTCTTTGGGAAACTTACCTTTCCAATTAAAAAAAGAAATATCAAATTTAGGCAACTGACATTACGCATAACTGGAATGTGGATACAGCTCTACGTTTACTTAGGACTTTGAAAAGGTCCTGGAAGAAATGCTAGTATTTTGGAAAAGGGGATTCATTTGTACTTGCCCTCTACACAGGAAGGCAATGAGTGGTTTAAACAAGAAATATTTTCATTTGCAGGTGAAAACTTAAAGCAGAATTTCATAATTTTAAAATTTGTAACCAGTGCCTGCTATCAATCAATGAAAAATCTGCAAGTCTATTTTTTAAGCATAGTTTTGGCTCACATTTCTAAATCACATATTGTTTGTATTTACATATTTTTTTAAGAATATTTTCAATATCCTGGAGCTTTATTTAATCATTGTCTTGTATTTTTCCATTTGTTTCAAAGTGAGAACACACAGCAGGAGAACTTTTTTGTCCCTCTGAAATACTCTACATATCTTTTTTCTTTTTTCCTTTTCAGACTAAGTTGTATGATTCAAATAAATTCAACCTTTTCTGTTTAAAGTCCTCTCTGTAGGATTATGTGATGTGTGTTTCTGGCTGCAGTCTTTCTTGCTAAAAGGGAACAGATAGGTGTAAATGATATTCACACCTCTTAATTGGAGTCATTAACAGTTCTCTGGGTTATCTTCCAGCATAAGACCTTGGGCTTCCTAAGGAACAATTATAAATAAGAGCCAGGAGTTGTTGCAAACTTTTGCTCATACAGGAATGTCAGTTAAGAGTGTGATTTTTTTTGTTTGGGTTTTTTGCAACATTTCTTTTCTGGCAACATCTCCGCTGTAGACAAGATTTTATAAGGAAGAAAGTGCACTTGGTATAGTTGTTTCATTTGAGCTGATATAAGCAAGACCATCACTAACATTTTTTTCCTTGTACATCCTGTATCTATTAGGAGATATTCCTGGTGTAGCAACATGAGCTGCAGGCAGGAGTTTGTGTTTCTTTCTTAAAAGTTTTTTTATTTGTTTGTTCCTGTTTAGCATTGTGCAATCCTTTTTGTGAGTAAGGAGAAAAAAATCAATTATTTACTTTGTTTTGCAGAACAGACACAGAACTGATGGAAGCAATATCAACAGCTTGATAAAATACACTAACAATTCATGAAAAATTCAGGTACAAGCCAAATATAGTTTATTCATGAAACCGGACCAATTTACACTGCTTAACTGTAGTGAGCATCAAAACGTCCTTTCATGGCCTCTTAAAAAACATGTAACAACTCTGCATACTTTTCTTGTATTTGCCCTTGCATGTGCCTGCCCAAAATCAACAGTCTGATTTCTCACCCTGTACCAACAGCCATTCTTGTTGTGTTCGCAGGTACAAATATAGCAAATGCCACACTCAGTTTTTGCCTCTAAACACCAGTCTAGGCAAAAGAGATCACTACCACAACAAAAAGGATTGAGATAAGTAGGAAACTTGCTGAAGAGCCCACACTGCCTTTTGCTGTATTAATTCCTACTGTTAGGTCAGTTTGAACCCATGAAAGCACCTAAGTAAGAAGAGTCTCATGAAATAATAGTATTGGTGACTGAAAACCAATAAACCAACAGTCAGGAAAGACTATGTGTATGTGTAAAAGTGGTATGCACCTCTGCTATATTCCTTACATTAACCACACAAACTCTTTAAATCTCTTTTAAATCTGGATAAAATAGCAGATGTTAAATAAAATGGCAGTTTAAGTGTCACCTAGAGAAAACTTGAGAATGGCAAGTGACCTATCTCCTTTCTTTAAGTTTGGAAGACTGTGGGCAATTTAGGTCTCAGAGAGGCATGAGTTGGACAAAGCAAAATGAAATAAACCCTCTGTATAGTTTTGGAGGAATGGTTTCTAC
>VYZV01000406.1:25606-46661 GCA_013401275.1 Pandion haliaetus
ATGAATCCTCATGGCAAGGGCAGTAATACATAACAACGATGATAATATATCAGTACATAACTAATATCACAGTACTACAAGGCAAATTGAAAAATCAAGAAAGAAATGCAACATAAATAATTTAGTTCTTTAAAACCATACATGTCACAGGTACTTCTCCCATTCTGTCGCAATTGTTTTTTCCATAATACTGCATACTATAGCTTAAATGTGCAAGAAATTAACTTCTGTTATCTCAGAGTTGCTGTGTAAATGCTAAATTTGACTTAACTGTCTGCCTATTTTTGCTTTTCCATATAAATAAAAATGATGTAAAAAGATATTTTTATACTTGATTTAGAGAAGTTCAGCAATGTTCAGCTCCCAATAGTAAGCTATCTTCCTAAATGTAAGAGCTATTTTTCCTATGATTTTGTTGTCTCCTATGAATTTTTAAAAAATGTAATTTATTCATGAGCAGAAGTGAGTAAAACCACTGGTTTCCCAGTGGAGTCATATTGTTAAGATGAACCACATCTTTCCTGACCTTGCATAGCAATTGTAGGGGCTGCACTCCATAATTGGTCCAAATACAAATGCGCTTGTAAATCAGGTAGGTTTCCTGGAACTTTGGAACAACACCAGTGCGTCTGGTTTTATTCAGCCCCAAGTCTCAATTGCAACTGACCAAAAAATTACACACCAGCTAAACCTATCAGACCTTTCGTGCCTGAGCTTTCCACCCCCATTCTCTTCTACACAAATTAAAATGAGGTTCTTTGCTGAAGCCAAAATCTTCCAATATGCTTGTCATGAACTGCTGAATTTACTGTTCACATCTTTTTTACAATACAGATTAAGTGTGGATCCAGAGCTCTGCTTCAAAGGGGCCCTCCAACTGCCATATTTTCATCATAGCATGCATTCACGATGCAAATATAATATCCATCTGGGCCTTTTATAGGCTTAATTTATCCCTGCTTATTTATCATAATTAAGTGCACCATATGATAGGAATCCTTGTGGTATCTCTACTGATCTGGAGTAGGGAGAGATCACTAACCCTACTTATGAAATCCAGCAATTAAATTACATGATATCACTCATCATAAAAAAACAAACCCTCTGCTAATGACATAAATGTGTTGGACTAACCAGTTCTGTTCTAGCACATATGTAAAATAAAAGGGGGGAAATGACAGAACATCAAAGATGAGAGAGCCCTGCAGAAGCCCCAAGGAAAGTTCCCAAGCCACTGGATTTGAAAATATGGTACACCACGGAGTAGTTCTTCAGTGATAGAGATGTAACTAGGGGACACGAGCTGCATCAAGAATGCCAGGTCAGGGGATTTGGAAAAGCTCTTTGAAATCAAGTTTATGTGACTCCAGTGAAGTTGCTTTAAGATACCACAAGTGCTGCCTGATTTGGGGCTGACCCACCTTCCCATTTTTTCCCACAAAAACAATAAACACACACATAGATGTACCTACTTTTTAGGAATTGGGTTTTTTTAATAAGTATCTTCCATAACTTCCTAAAGCAGTATCTAATTAAAATATTTAAGACAAGTGGTAACATTTCCAAGGGCTCTTGAGATACTGTGGAGCCTGTGTTCAGAGTCCACAATGGGGTGCAGCACAAAATGTTCTAGGCTAGTTCTAAGTGAGCTAGTGTGTAACTGTGCAAAGCAAAGTGTTGTGCAGCTATACTAAGTCAGCTCCAAATCCAGGTATATAATCACACTGTCACAACAAGAGGACAGGGACTGCTGTAGATCCTAGACTTCAGCTGGTGAGTCCTATATTACCCTCCCTTATAGACATGGCCTAAGGTATTTAGAGCTGTATTTGTTCAAACAAGCCAGGAGTTAATAAATAAGATATTTAACAACGGCAAGGTGCCTTGCTCCCTTTGAAACTGGTGTGAAAACTCTGCATACTAAGGGCATGCCACAAGACCCAGCCAAAAAAAAAGGCCAAGAGCATGCATATTTGTGTTTGGAAGAGCTGAACATCATTTGTTCTTCCAAGACACAGCAGTCAGTGGGTGATGCTGCCTCCTTCTCAGACCAGACTCTGGCTGTAAGAACCTTCTCCGTACGTGAAGAAGTCACAGTGACACCATTCTCTTTCCTCTTTTCCCTCCTCTGATGGGGCTCGGATCCCCAGTCCCTGCACCATATATGGAAGACCTCGAAGTCCCCTTGTTGTGGATTGTCTACATAGGAGAAGACAAAAAATAAGACATCATTAGAAAGGACAGGTCTGTCTTCTAGTCTGTTCCCACCTCTCACATGCTCTTCACTGCTTTTTATCCGAAGGATCCTCGCTGCAAAATAGTCAGCATCTGCCTAGGCAGACTCTTCAGCCCCTCAGAAACCTGGCAGGTCCCAAGTAGGTGCTAAATCCAGGCCTGACTAGAGGTGTGCCAACACAGAAATATTGGGGCTGAAAGAATTTTCAGTTTAAACAGGGAAGTGACATTAACAGCTATGAACCACGGGCTTTTTTTTTTTTTTTTTTTTTTTTAGCTAGAAATCAGAAATGAGAGAAAATTCACTGCAAATTCNCTAAAGTATTTCTCTGTTTTCTATATGGGCCCTTGTGGGATTTCGTGAAGTGCCTAATAATTTCACATACCTAATTCCCATTGAAATTTGGACCTTAGGAATCACTGGCTTTCAATAAGACTTTCAGAAATCTTACCATGTCTTTAATGAACTTGCAAGTTTTAATGAATAGTCATGCAATTTTGGAGTCTTCTTGTCTGGAAGCAAAGCTGGGCTGTAAATCATTACACCATTAATAGCTGTTCCTTCGCCTTTCATTCCTAAGTATGGTAGTAATTATCTGTTTTGCAAAGCATAATAAAATATGTGTCTTCATGTTCAGAATATTCATGTAGTGACAATTCTAAAGTTATCATAGATGATGTATAGGCAGCAGCATGTCCATAGTTAACCAGATTTCTTAGAGAGTTAGTTTCTAAGCCCACGGCCATAAACTTTGTTTTGGGAAACCATACTGGCCTGCAAATCACCAGAGAAGACAGGGAAAGATTTCTCCAGTGTTGGAAAAATGCTAGATCATTCCTGAGTTACAGAGCCTTAAAACTTAACCTGATTTGAAATTCTTGACCAGTGCTTCTTCTAGGTGTTTACTCAGCTCAAAAATGTTTCTTGTCTTTGCTGTTAAATATGCATGGGAATTAATGCACTTGCAATATTTGAAGACAAAAAGTGCTAAAAACCGTTTGAGTGTTCTTAGATAAGCTGTAGTTTATTAATTTTGTTAATAATTTTGCCACTCTTCTTCTTCCTACAGGAAACTGACCCTACGGAAACAGCAGCTTAGACGGGTTGCTCCCTTCCAGGCACCAGAAGGATGGTGTATGGCGCATGCCTACTGACACCCTCCAGCTCTGTGCTCACTCATCCGTGCTGGCAAATACCTCTGCATAACGGGTACGAGCAATCTTCAAGATGGTGCAGCCTTTTCATAAAGGTTAGATGAAATTGCTACACTTCTCTAGCACAACCAGGACATGAACGTTATAGCACATTTCAAAAAATGCAAAAAACCCACAACCCCTAAAGTAAGAACAGACCTGCAAAGTTTCTGTTGCCATAACTGTGCCATGATAAGCCAGCTCATCAGAGCTTTTCAGACCAAATACAGAATATTCTCACAAGAGGAGTTTACCTGCCAAAAGTTACAAAAGCCCTTTTCTGTCGGTGCTGGGAGCTGCCCGACAAATGCCAGCTGGGAACACAAGGGGCTGGGGCAGAGGGGGGTGTCCGCAGATCGGCACATGTAAGGAGGTAGAGTTTGTAGTGTAAAACTGTCCTCCAGCACACTGCCTTTAGAAATGGCTTCATAGTGGTGGTAAAATCTACAAAAATACCTGTTTTTTCATAGGTCCAAGAACCAGCACTAAGCTGTGCAAAGTCTGGTTACTGTGTCCTGCTCTAGCAGTGTGCTTGACTAATTGAATATACTTTGCCTATGTGAGGCAGGATTTAGTGCGACCTCGCCTCTGTTTATTTACTAGGTTCTTGACTTCTTAATTCAATTTATCTGTAAGTTTCTTCTTCAGGTTGGGGGTAGGTGTGAAGGCAGGCAAGGTTGGGTTTTTTTTTTGTTTTACAACTGCTAAATCATGTTTAAGGATGTGTCTTGTCTTTGTGAATCCCCTAGACTACTTTTTTTTTTTTGGGGCAAAATTTATTTCAGAATATTTTTAAGCAATTTGTAAGAGACAGCAAGAGCACTTTTTCACCAAACCATGGGAATCTGTGATGGTGTGGCTTGTGCAGTTCCTGTTGATTTTAAAATCATGAAAATAGACTTGTGGGAAGGCTGGATATGCTCAGCACAGTTTCAGAAGAAAATTAAGTAATCTAAAATGTGGGTTTCCAAACATATTGAAAGGACAGGATGGCTTCCAACACTAATCCTGTCAAGGCTGAAAAGGGTAAACTAATGCTGCCTGGGTTTGACTTCAGCTAGTCCTGAGAAAGTCTGAGCTTAAAACAGCCATTTTGGACCCCCGTTTGTTTACAAACAAGCAAGAACATCTCAGTCTTTTTTCAACATTCAGCAAAATTCCTTTTCTGTGTATATGAAAGAAATGGTCATCTCATTCTTTAGTTTGTATCCGCCAACCTTTTTCTCTCCTACTCGTCTTTCTTCCCATCACATGAGCATCCTTCAGAAACCTGCTGGCAGATAGGAATGAAACAAATAGACTTTTAAACAGGTTTTTGGTTATGAAAAAGGCAGTGCTCAAAGAAATCTGACTAGAGAGACTAAAAAACCAAACTTCCTCACCTGTTGAACTGACTGTGGTGAACAGTAAAACCTTGCCATTGATGGGATTTTCATCAGAGAACAGGTCATTTCACATTTGCCCTTTCAAAGAAACTGACTGCCCAAGGATAGTTACTGACCTGTAATTCAGCCTCTCTGAAAACGCCATTTAATTGGAGTCTACTCCTGGCTTGCATGAGAGAGAGCTTGCTCATCTCCCAGGGTTTTGAACCTCCAGAGAGGGGTTGGGTGAACCCTGTTCACAGGCAGACTGCTAGCACTGCCCTCCAGAGAAGCCCTTCCTAACTATAAGAGACATGAAGTGATGATGCTGAAACCCATCTCGATAATAGACCCTAGTGCAGGAGACTTTATAAGTACAGTGTTGTGGTCCAGCAAACCCTGAGATTTACAGTTCAGCCGACACAGCTAAGAGAGTCCCAAGGAGTCTTTTTCTCCCATATTCAGGAGTATTGTGGACCTAAGGGACAGTAAAATCATTCTTTTTTGTTGTTTTCTCTTGGAAATGCAGAGTGCTCTGAGGTATCAGAGAGGAATTGCTCTCCACTTTCACCTTCAAGGTGTTTAGGGCTGAGAGGACTCACTGCTGCTCATTTCTCCAAAGGCACTGCAGCAGACTTTCCATGTTACAGAAAATCCAAGAAGGCGAGGATGGCTCTGAAAGAGATAAGTATAGTAGGTAAAATAACATCATTACACAGAGTACAGCCCAGCTGCTTTCCAAGGGGTCTTTTATGGGATCTGAAGTTTCCAAGAGAAAGGAAGAAACAAAGCATTGAAAAAGTGGAGGCACAGTAACTGGTGTTACGCAGGATAGGCAACTGATCTTCAGGAGCTTTGGTTAGCTGAAGGAGATTACTGCAGTCTAACGCTCAATTGCTGGTTCTCATGAAGAATTCTGAAGTTCAATAGTTTTCATATCTATTTTTTTTTCTGCAGGCAGGAAGAATAAGATTTTTTATTTTCTGTATATGCTTCCCCTCTGCTACGTCTGTATTCCCTCCTTCCTTTTGCAGCAGAACCTCTCTGAAAGCAGAGCAGCTCTGAAAGTGTTGAGCAGCTCCTGCCGGCTTGCCTGCGCCCCCCTTCCTTTCCCACCCTGAGAAGCAAATTACAGGACTTAACAAGGGCAAAGAAAACCAGTACCCCAGGTTCACCATGCGGACAGATAGTTCATCTGAACTGCTAGGGCTGCACAGCAGTCTCTGTTTTGAGTGCCAGCAGATTTTGATTAAGGCACTGCAAATAGAAAGAAGAATTTAAAGGAAGGAGAGTGTATCCAGGAAACCAGCATTAATTAGCCCCTGCTCAATCCAATAAGAGTTTGAAACCTGAGTTTGTTCTACATTGTTTGTAATTTACCTAAAAGTTTTACAGCTGTATAGCTATCTGAGCCATTTTTCCATAACTATTAGTTAAAGGTGGGAAAACTTCCACCTAAATTCCAGTAACTGCCAGGCCAAACACTGAGATCAGAATTTTTTCTCACATAAATGGACAAAGCTCCATCATGACTTTGCCTCCTACTGCTTATCTTGATCTTATTTGTATTCCTAAAAAGGCACAAAAATGTGTCTTTGCATAGAAGAAGGCCAGGGGCTGGGAAAATTTTTGTTTCAAAGTTCTAATCCCCTGGATACACTCCATGATGGATGTGATAAATTTGTTGACAGAAGACCCTCTATATCAAATCTCAGAACCTAATATAACTGCCAAGAGCTGAGAATTTCACAAGATTTGGTTCATCTGCTTTCAAGTAGTGGCTATGTGATTTAAGACTTGGTTTTGGTTGTGTTTTTTTTCAAAAGCAACCAAAAAGATATCACCCATTCCCTCCCCCATATGCAAATGTCTCAGTGCTAAGTATTGCAATATCCAACTTCTGGCCTCGAAGATTCTGCAGTCTGTATATTATATGGCTAAGTTCCCAAGATAAGTAGGCAAGGAGGCTTAGGTGCCACCAAATGAGATTCATCACACACAAAGAAGGGGTACTGGGAAGGGGCAGCCTTCTGTGTAAAAAACCTCATCTTTCTGGTGTTTCAGCACCTTACACAAGGATCCAGTAACATTTGGGAACCTGCCACATTGAATATTCTCTGATTTTAATACTTAATAACTACCAGAAATCATCTTCTTTTTCTTTCAAGAAATTTAAGCCCTCTATTCAACCATCCAGTGGTTAATGCCCTTCCTCAACACAGGGGAGTTATCAGGGTAATTTTATCCTGCCAAATGCATCTCCACCTGTGCCTGGAGGAAACCAGGGGAGTCCATCTGAGAGGGACATGTCCTACCTGGCCTGTCACTGCTGCTACCAGGGCAGGAAACAGTTAAAAACTGTCCTGGATGGAAGAAAGTGAAAGTGGGACTCTCTCTCCTAATTGCCAAAGCTATATATTTTGTATATGAGCCTGTTACAGACACTGGGTAGAATCGCACAGGCATAATTTGACGTGAGCAGAGCTACAATGATATAAAAGTGGCATCTTTTTATTGACCTTGTTCCTGCTCATCTAAAGCATAAATAAAGAAAACTAATAAATGTCCTGGGGTCATCTGTCTAGGCATTTAAACCTGTGTTCACCACATGCTTTTTGCAAAATTTTAATGTTTCTTCTGGTTCTTCCTCTCCTGTCTCTAGATTACCATGGTGTATTTTTCTATTGTTGCAGGGGAAGCATATGTAAAAAAAAAAATCACAAATTGTCCTAAATCAATTAGTTTTCTGTTAATTTCTGCATTGCTGGGGAAGGGGGTTCTTTACTCATAGGACAGTCTGTTTTCCAAGGTACATAAATGGTTGGTTGATGGATGATGTGGCTGAGAAAGGAAGGTTACGGTCCAAATGGGTCAAGCAAATACCTTCTGCTGACAGAATTGTAGTGACTTCAATACTCTAAAAATGGCCTTTGGGTGGGTTAGTAAGTTCAGAAGTGGAACTGTAAAATGAACAGAGACAAAGAAGAAACAAACATCAAGCCCAGAGCAAAAACCATTTTGTTTGAAACCTCACCCAAGTGTCAATTTGTAATGAATAAGGTATTAAAAAAACTTTCCATTTCAAAACTGTCAGTAATAAACTCATGCTGTCAGTAACATAAACATTTTCTGCTGCAGTACCACAGCTGTTTACCATACTAGATGCCCAGCTCCTCAGATAAGAAAAATAAGTGGCACCTAAAAAAGCAACTATGACTAGTAAAATGTCTGGTTGTCCCATCATAAATCTACTGAGTGGCAAAAAAATGAGAAAAAAAAATATTGTAAACTATTCAGAGTATAACATTGTTGCTGTTCTTGTGACCTATAAAAGTTGCACTATAATAGGGAACTCCTTACATTACTATTTTTTTTTTTTTCAATAATTTCAATCCAGTCCCTCATGGATGCATGGGTTTGTTTTGCACACTTGAAGTTATACAAGTGAACCCTTGTAAGAGTCCTGTTGACCTTCAGTGAGACTCAGATGAAATCCAAAGGACCATATTTGCAAAACAGACTACAAGATCACAACCTATCTCACCATTTGTGAATTACCAGCTGTTACTAAGTGGTTGTTTAGCAAAGAAAAAAGTATGCCTTTATAGGGAACAATCATGTGCTAGCACACTCAGAGAAGCTAAAAGGCACTGACTGTTTTATCCTCTTCTAAAACAAAGCCAGTGTTCAGTTAACAGTTATTGATATGCCAAAAAGAGAACAAAACCAAGACAATAGAAAAATCCACTTCAAATTATAACTGAAAAGAAGGGGAAAAGACGGATGGCCATTTAATCACAGCACTGATTTTTCAGAAGCAGCGAAGAGCAGCAATGGCTGCCAGATTTTCACAAACCAGCTAAGCCTGTTGGGCATACGGTAGGGGCTAATATGCTTTGAAAACCTGGCCAGCAGTTTCATGATGGAAACTGCCCAGTTATAAGCACATTCATAAATGTGGTCCTTATTTAACAAAGTTAAGATTGCTGTTGATAATCAAGTTCCACTTTGGGCTGCCAAGAACTTAAAACTCTCATTACAGGACCTTTTTGCCATAATGGTAAAATATCAGAATGGGCCAATTTAGAGCCCACCAGCAAAAACACAATTATTTCAGCTTGTAACTGCATTGGGGTTTTTTTCTGCAGTGTTTATCAGGTCAGTCCAAGGAACAGCTGGATCATTTTTCCCAAAGGAATGCTCCTTTCTACTTTTCTCTTTGGGTCTCAGTGCCTCTTCCCTGTCCTGTAGCATGACATGCAGGTCTTACACACCAGGTGGCTTGGCACCCCTCTACTCATTTCTTTGTGGGGTTGGCATGCATCTGCGTTTTGTTCACATGATATCCGTACAACACGATGGAGAAGAACTCAGCCTTCAAAGGCCTCCAGAAATAATAAAAAAAAGGAAGAACCAAGCTGTAATGAATGCTCTTAAAATTTTGAAAGCATTGGCTACAGTGTCTGCTACAACATGATGTGGTTGCGTTCTCTCTCTTCTTGCTTGTACCTGAGTATTGCCCCACCTCTGCTCAAACAGGTAAAAGTGATAAACACGTTTAAAAGGCTACACATAGCCCCTTTACTTCAACAAGTGTTCACAAATAAACTACGAATCCTTTGACAGTTCCTTCAAAGTCATTCAATGTGGACTCAGCCCTGAAAAATTACATTTTCAGTCAAGGTCCTTTGGGGTCAATGGATAGATTTGTACTGCTTTTGATATGTGAGAAGAGATTACCTCTTCCCTGTGAAGGATAATGATGCTATTCTATAGGAATTCATTAAAATAGTGAGAAATTATTTAATGCAAACTTCAATTTAAAATAATCAGATTTTGTTCTAAAAATTTATGAGAAATTCCAAGCAACATTAGATCACTACACTTTGCACTTCTGCCATTGGTTGGATATTAAAAACAGCTTACAGGGCATAAGGACCATGCATTAGCTAAAAGCATAAGAGAAGTTAGACGGCAAGAACGCAGCCATGACCAGAAGAATAAAGCAAAACCCTAAAATGTTAACAGAAAAAGTAGAAAGTTGGCTTCCAGTAGAAGAACTAAGAGATTTTTATTATGTGGATTTACCACATGCATTTCCACATCTGGCCTCTTAAAGGACTGTGAGTTTCCTGGTCATTATTTTAATCATTAACACACAAAAATGTATTAAATCTCAATGTGTTAGCCTCAAAGGAAAGTGATAAGTGAAAGCTGAACTGGAAGAAAAGTCAAATCTTTGACTTCTTTGAGTGAATCTATGCTTTAGATACAGATTCAATACTTTGTCCATGAAACTGTCCACAAACAAATGCAATTGGCATCATCTGTAATTCTTCTGAATTACTGGCTGAAAAGCCAGTGTCAGCAAAGGAAGAAAAATTTATAGGCTAAGCCTGCAGTGTTATTTAGTCACTATTAGGAATTCAGTGCAGTGGCTTGCCGCCTGGCAGGCTCCTCTTCTGTTCGTGGCATAAGTGGTGTCACTTCAGCAACATAGCTTCTTGAAAACAAAATAAGCCAGAACAAAGTCCCCAGTATTTTCAATCAAAACTTACAATTTAACTTTTTAAATATAATTGACAACACTCTGGAGAGACACTTCTTATGATGCGTGCTCTAGGAATGTTTGTGCTGAGGCAGGGACAGATCTTTAACAAAGATTTTCATGACTGACACCAAAGGTGTTTTGGAATCAGATTTTCTTTCTTTTGCCATTTTTTCTTACTAAACCTCCTGATACTAATACAGTTTCCACAGAACTTTGTTCATGCCAGGTAATGTGTGGAGAATTGCTTCTAGAAATGAAAAGCAATGTAACTTACAGTGTCAGCATACTTAGGGTGAGCCCCCCTTTATATGTGAAATAATTCTCCTTAAAGTGTCCCACACAGAAAAACAACAGAACACATTATTATAACAGTCATCTATTATTATTTAAAAGTAGGAAAAATCTTGTCTAACCAAAATTCCACTCATTTGAATGTTTTGGTTTTTTTTCAAAAATGAGTCTGTTTTTCCAACTAGTAGTAAAAGCACACAAAAGATAAACTCAGAATACACAAAACCAATAATAATAGATCATCAAAGTCCTTCTTGGGAAGAGAACAACTTAAGTAACCAATTTGCAATCAGATTCGTTATTGTTTTGTGGGTATCTTTGTAGCATTCTTTGTTAATCATTTTATTTCGTTATTTGCTCCACATATATTTCTATGAAGATTTCTTAATGTGATAAAAATCCTGTTTCTTGATCTACAATCAAATCTTACTATGGCCAGTTTCTAGGATTTCATAACTGAAAATATTGTATCTCTTTCCAAGCTGACTTTAATACGAGGAGGGTTACTAAACGAACCTAATTAAAGTGAGCAGATCTGCAAGTTGAGATGATTGCTGCTGCGGTCTACGAGAGATGGGATCAAGAATGACGGATTGCAGGCCATGGTGCTGATAATCCATCTAAGAGGAAGCAGGATCCCATGCTGGATTAGCTTGAATTGGCCTACCTAAAGGATTTGTGATGCAAATTGGAGGCACTGGGCATAGTAACAACATGCAGAATATATTACATTCTTCTGCCTGGTAGTGACTGGAAGGCTCTTGACTGTGGTGTTCCAACCTCATTAATAAGCCCTGTGTTGTACATCTGTGTCTGATGTGAAGCTGCCATGCCGTGTCACCAATTACAGGCTCTGCAAAGACCCATCTCATTATAGTACTTATACTGCTTGTTCCTGAAGGTGATACTTGGTGTGGCACGTCCTCATCTTGCCAATAGGAAAATCACCCTTGAAGTGAAGAGATGTCAGTCATGAGGCACAAAGAAGCAGCAAAAAAGGTTTTATGAAATGCTGCCTGGAATATTAATCATACCGCTGCAGACAGTGCGCAACCAGGCATATAAAATGAAACAAGGGAAGAGAGGTTTCTGAGCAGTCCAACCAAACTGGCGAGCTCCTTGACAGATCCAGGGCTGGGCAAAGGTCCTCATGGAAGGGCACCAGTCAGAATAAGAAGGAGGCTGTTTACTTTGGTGCGGTTTGATGATTAGAGAAAAAGCCCCAAATGCCGCCCACCCCCCACCACCTTCTGCATCCACCAGAATTGCAAACAAATGTAGCCTCTCTCCTGCAGACATTGCACTTGTGTGTCCTCATTTATGTCACTAATTGCAAAAGCTATGTCAGTCAGAAACATCCAGGGATAGGTTCAAAAGGCTGCAGTGACGTGACGATCCACAGCATATGATCTGCTTTCTCATTACTTTAATACCTCCCATATACTAATTTAAGCTCCCAAGTGACATTAGTAAACCAAAAAACTTGACATGTTCAGTGAATATACAGGCACTGAATTTATTCTTCTATAACAGAGTATGATTTATGCAGTTCATGCTTTTTTACCATTATTGCTGTTTTTTCTCAGTTTACCAACAGGTTCCATTTGATAGTCCTGAGCTGTAGGTATGACTTCCACTGGCTGCATAGGCTCTCTCAGCCAGTATAAAATTGCACACATGAATGGCACATAAGGAGAGCCCAAAATTTGCAAAGTTCATGGAAAGTATTGTTAAAAACCCCCACCATTTTCTCCTTTACATGAAATCTGATAAAAACACAAGGGTGGTTAACATGATAGAGACAGACGTTTAAGCACTTTTCTTTTAAAGTTAGTATGGTAAAATATTTAAGCTTTTAAGAAAAGAGAAATCCATATTTATTTTTGGCTACAATCTGTCCTGATGGCAGTTGAGTTTAGAGCTCAAGTGAGAGGAAGAATTTTTCTCTGCATGCCATTCTTCTACCACTTTGAAAGCGGGAGTATTCGCTCTTAAGCAAATAATACCTCCCTATGAAATTTTTTCAAATGTTATTTAAATAAAAAGAAACAAGAAAAAGAAGGAGCTATCAATGTCAATTCAAACAAAACCCAAACATGTCATAAAGTTCTTGATTATTTTTCTCTATTCAGTAACTGTACGCACATGCAAGAAAAAACAATAAAGTGCCTCCCTAAAGAAAAAAATAAAAATAGTACCATTAAGCCACAGAAGACTAAAACACCTAATAGCAACATAAATCTGTCTGTCTAGCTGGCAGTTTCCAAACCATAGTGTTGTGAAACAGGAAATACAAGTTCATCCTCTGGAAAGAATTGCAGACTGCATTATCTTAAAAATCTTGTATCAAAGGTGCCTTTCATCATATGTCTAAGCAGTTTTGGCTCTAAAGGATGTTATCCCTCGAATCCAAAATTTTGTATCAAAATGTTTGCAAACAAGCCAAAACTTTACCTTCAATTTACAGGGTAAGGAAAAAAAAATAGCATTACTTTACAGTATAATACTGTGCAACAATAAAGAATAAGCAATCATCATTGTCTGTAGTTAACAAAGTGGAAACTGCAGCACAGAAAGTTTCCTCAAACTTTCCAGGTGCTTAAGTATAAGGTATGGTGTTTTTACAAAAGTTACTTCAACTCCATATTGCCAGCAGGCCTTTACAATTTTATTTTGCAGAGTAAGTCTTTATGTAACCAGCAGATCATCTGAGGGTGCATATTATACATATACTGCTATGGCATTTTAATGCAGTTCTGAAGAAACATGGTAAGACTATCGAGCTCTCTTTTTTTCCCCCAACAAGATGCTCCTCTGCTTCTCATGTTGATAAGGAGAGAACAGCAGGAAATTGAAGAGTGAGACTTCCTGGAGATGTGAAGATGAGAAATGTTTGGTCATTGAAACAACTGTGAGACTCAGCAAAGGGCTGGGAGCACTGATAAATATATACTTCATTGTAAAATATATACTAGAGAAGTGCTGAATAAGATATTTATCTCACAGATCTGTTTGATTCAGGGTACCAGAACATCCAGAAGTCAATTTAAACT
Source organism: Pandion haliaetus (assembly GCA_013401275.1). Taxonomy (NCBI): domain Eukaryota; kingdom Metazoa; phylum Chordata; class Aves; order Accipitriformes; family Pandionidae; genus Pandion; species Pandion haliaetus. Next base: position 39,295 of record VYZV01000406.1, read on the forward strand.
TCTCCATGCACTAAATACATGCACATAATCTGCAGGTTTTTTCTACAGAAGGGCTTTTTGAATTTTTTAACATATATGTGGCAGGCTATCTGCATGAATATGTGATGATTTCCCTAGTCAATATGCCAAAGATCACAAACAAAAAATAAGTGGCAGAGAAAATATTAAATGCCGGGAAACTGATGAGATAAATCACCATTTAATATATCTTTTCCATCTGCGTTTTCTAATAGCAGAAAAACAACCATGCGTTTATTGTTTTGAATCTGAAGTGAGAACCATCCAGCAATGGAGGGCTAACATAACACTTGCAGTTAAGAGAGCTGCAAAGTTGGGTGGACACTGGAATTATCTCATGAATACCTTTATGATTTCAAAATCTTTTAAGTCTAAAAATACGGTAAGTCCAGCACAAAGCAAAATTTTTCCTGAAAGACACAAGCGGTGCAGAAGCAGCACAGATGAAGCATCTTGCTTTAAATCCAAAGGCATGAGCTCTGGATGTGTGATAAACATGGAAGAACAGCTGCTTGACCAAGATAGAAGGTTTAAGGTATATGATCCCTGAGTTAATATATTGCTCCTCAGTAGCAAAGTCCTGGATTTGGCCACTCCCAGATGAGAAGCCAACACAGGACAGGGCTGTTCCCGTGGGGATGTCAAACAGGCAGAGAAGAGGTGACAATGTGAGGACCTGATCTGCTGCTCCTGGGATTACTGGTGACATGGAACAACACAGAAACTCCTCCTCAAGCAGTGGCAGAAGAAACCAGCTTGACATTTTATGTCACCTGCGGGATTACCGCCATTTTATGGCTACATGGAGCTTTACTGACGTGTGCGGCTTCCTGCTTCATCCATACTTAAAGCCAGCATTGATCAGGTCATTTGGCCTGTGCTATGAACGGGAGGAAAATGTCATCTACATCATTCTCCTGTGTGCTGTTGGTTTCAAAAACTAGCCCTTAATCGCAGTAGTCTAAATGGCCACCAAGATTTCTAAGAGACCTTTCATAAATACTTATTTTTAAAAAGTGCTAGTAAGGATTATTTTCTTTTATTTTTTTTTGGTGAACTTTTCATTATGACTTTAATTGTTTCGGCCCACATTAAACATTTTATTAAAATGAATGTTTAACAAAAGCAGTTTGAAATGAAAAATCAAAATGTTCAGTTGTGGGACTGCCAAACCAGAACAATTCATTATCATAATATTGTCTTTCAGTGTTCTTTCATCCTAAATGTCATTGAAATTGACACTTCTAAAAATGTTTCAACACCATGAAAACAACACCCTTCACCAAGAAAATCATCAAGAAAATGATTATTAGAAAAAATTATGACCAGTTGTACTCTGACCTATGGGCATCATTAGGTGTTGCTTAGGAAGACTCAGTGACCACAGCTCTCTTAAGGTCTTGAAAGTATAATTTAAAGACTCAAGACTACATTAAATTGTTCAAAGCCTGGATTTTCCGCTAAACAAAGAACCAATGGATTCATCAAATCTGCTGTCATCCTTCCCATTCATCTCAACTACATGCACTACAGCTAAGGATTTGGTCTAGACCGAATGTGAGCAAGCATTTGTTAACGTGATTAACATCAAAAGAGATACCAAACCAGTTCCTTAAGTCTTCCATTGTTCATTTGTTAGTTCATTTGTTAGGCAACTGAAACATCTGATGTGCCTAATTGTTAGCAAAAAATGGGTGGTCTTGACAAAAATAACACATCAGTTAATTTAGGACAGAGCATAATACATCCACACTGTCTTCAGAGAAACAAACGTGTTGTCAGATCAGGGTCAGAGTGTTCTTTTTTTAAAAAAAACCCTCTTAATTTCAGATTTATTGAATATTACCAAACCAGAACTTTCCCCAAGAATAAAGAGTGTGCGCAAAACGAGAAACAAAGAAACATCCAAAGCTACCTGGAGACAAATTGGCTGACTCATTCCTTGTTCATCTTGCACAGGCAGCAGATTACAGTATTTGGTGGCTCCGGTCTTTGAGAGTTGCAGTCCTCCCCCCACCTCCGTTCACCAGGCTTCTGGAAGGCAGCCGAGGTGGTCATGCACTGCCGCAGCCCATCAGGGCTCTCTGGGACACAGCCTGTACTTGTTGTTCTGCTTGTTTGCCCCAGACAGGGACAGACAGGTTCCTAAATGCACTCATCATTGGAACACATTGCTTTTCATCTGCCATCATGACAGGTGCAGGGATAAAACAGCATCATACTAGTATTTATGGTATTCTCTGCCTTTTATTGCTGCTTAGACTTCTTCTGCATCAGGGAAGTGACTGTTTCATGACAGAACGCAGTGGTCACGGTCAGATTAAGAGCCTAAAGAAGTTAATACTGGGGGCAAAAATCCCATGACCCAAAAGAAGCATCTATCATGTAGGTAAAAATTTTAAACAATCCCAGTACAAATCCCACGGAAGTTCTGTGTCGAACAAACATTTAAGCATGCGTTTCGCTCTATAAGATCAGTTTCACTGACTTCAGTGGGGGTTGTCCCACTTTTGCTTTTTGGACAAAGGTTTAAGGCTCCAACCAAGGTCTGTGCATGTAAAGTAGGCCATTGTCTACACAACACAAGCAAATATCCCTTTGTTATAAACACTTCCAGACAGTGACCACAACCGTAATTTTCTTTTGCAAAATATGCTTTTCATTAGTTTACAAATATTAGGCAACTATTACTGCTTATCATCATTGATTACTTGAACATATTCCAAGGAGTTTGTATGAGTCCCTCCAAATATGGGCATTTCCACAGAACGTCAGGTAGTCCTGAGCAATGCTGCTTGTCAAATTTTGGAATACTGTGATGACAGGAAAAGGCATAACAGAAAAACTGAACAGCAGAAAGATTAACAGGGCACTCTGCTGTGCCCTTCCATTTAAGACCAGTATTTTTAGAGCACTCAGAGAACGATGAAGCATTGAGGACAGGGAAATAAAATGATGGAAAAGTTCTTTCCACTAGTGTCTCTCATACACAGAGCCTAAAAGAATGAAATACACTTTAAAAAATGTAACAGCAATTTAGGTATGTTATTGTTAACGCTATTCCAGCATTTCCAATATTGTTAGGTTTATAATTTCAAGTGAAACCTCCCCTCTGGGCTTGACTAACAAACTAGAGCACCTCAGCTTTGGAAGCTTCCCTTCCTTGAAAGCTTAAACAGAATGACTAGAGCTGGTTTTATACCTTAAATAAGCACAGGTTTTACTTTCAAACTACTTTATTGAGTTTTTTTTCCACAGTTGTTTTAATTTTTTTGTTATGGTCACAAATTCAGAGATTTTGACATCTTAGAAATCCTAAATTAAGAGCAAGAAATTCCAGGTGACATCGTGGCCAAATAAATAAGATAAATTCCATTGCCTGACACTATCAACAACAAAGAAAACTCAGGAGATTAAAGGAAACCTATTCTTGCCAGTAAGGAATCACCAGTAAAGGTCATATTTTGGCACAGGAGTTATAAACTCTTGCAAGGCATATCACTGATACAACTGATGATGCAATGTTTCCAGAGAAAGGTCCAAGGTACCACAATTGTCCCTTAAATTTCCTGGGAGGGAACAGATTTAGTACATCACAACTTTATAAATACCAGGGTGAAATCTATGTCCTGCTAAAACAAATGCAAAAGTCCCATTGGGTACATGTAAGCTGTAGGGCTTTGTGGAGTATTTTCCAAATGCTTGATCTGGGTGTCCAGCCAGGCTGTACCTACAGCCAAGTTAGGATGACTCCACCTCTCCTTTCCACTTCATACATACTTATTGTCAGTTGAAGCAACTAAAACACATGGCCAGAAAGGGATGACAGTGCTCTTTATCAGGTCCCCAGGTCTGTGTGACACGGAGCACCCACAGTTTGTGCACAGAGAGGTCATGCCAGTGAAACTTTTGGAACAACTAAAGTTTGCACTGTTTGAGGGAGAATTTTGACAAATCTGCCTTTTGCACACATTTGCAATGGCATTGAGAACTGAAGCCCTACCAACTTTCACCTGACTGCATATAGAAACCTTTATAAAGACCACTGTCATACCTGAAAGGTTTCCTCAAGTTGCCTAACTGTTCAGCAGGGTTCTCCTCCTATGGTGGAGAAGAAGGTACCATCTACTGAACCCCCTCCACCAGTTGGTGTCAGCACCCTGTAGCCTCATCCACAAGTTGGCATGTAAGTAGAGCCACTTGGAAATTCAACAACAGCATTGCAGGAAAATGCTGACTTGGAGAAACTGAAGTAGTTCGTTGAACACAGGGTGGCAAGGTTCACTGCGTTCATAGCAGTTCATGAAGTCCATACCCTGCTGCCATATTAGAGTCCCATTTAATGCTTAGAAACAGAGCGCTGCAACTGATGAGGAGGTTTTTTTGACCCCTCTGCATGTAATTGGAAGTCTCTTTCAGATCTTCACTGCTTTGATAGTGAGACGCCATCTGCCATCAAAATTAATTAATGATACCCTTACACCTATTTACACGTGTACCAAAATTTTCTTTTGGCTTCGGTGGATGTGCTCTGCCTCCTGACCTTACTCCACTCATATCTATGGAGACTAATCATACCCTCTTCCGATCCCTTACCAATGCATTGGCCTCACTCCACGGTGAGGTGCTTAATTGCATTGCGTAATTCTAAGAGTTAATATATTCTGGGCTCCTTTCAGCCTACCAGACTCTCAGTCTTGAAGACTGATGGCTTTTATGCACTTTTTAACAGCCTGCCCAAAAGGGAGGTTTGAAGTCCTGGCTCCTGAATCCCAAGGACATTCACCAAGTTTCCAGTGCCTCCCAGATCCCAGGCTCTTCAGTGCCTTGCCAGGCCAGCCTGTGGGAAACCACAGAGCCTAGCAAGCCTAAGAAATATATTTCCTTTCAAAAACACCAAATGGTTTCTACTGTTTCCTATTTTTAAAGGGAATACTGTGGAATTTCAATTTGGAAAATAAAAAGTTTTTAGGTTTTGCTTTAATTCAAGGTGAAGCTTTTTTTTTAAAAAAAAAAATCATGGATTTTTCTGACATTGAAACACAGCATTCCCTCAAACATAAAAAGGATGCTTATAGATCTTTAGTTTAAACTAAATGGTTTGCTAGACGTAAAGGCCTAAACTAAATGAGGTATTCTGACATGATTAATGGACTATATTTTCTGTGTAGAGAAACCACTAAATATGTAACTTGCACTGCAGAGAAGTAGTATTTTTCTCTCATCATGTAGACAGGAATCTTTCCAATCATTTAAAATTCCTTAAAGGCCTATTCAATTCCTCTTCTTTATGTCTTGAGCAAAATCATAATTTTTGTTTGGCAGTTTCTAAAAATAATGCTAGAAATCAAAGCAGTCTGATATTTATTGGAAAATATACCTATGCATTAATTTAAGGAGGTGCAAAGTTTGGACAATCATGGGTAACTTATCCCATGGTTCTTTCTGACATAATTCTTGTTTTTCTATGATTCCCTACAAGAAATTAAAAATTAAGTTACAGTGTTTGTTTGCAATTATGTCTGGTTACAGAGTTAACAGTTTTAGGCTTCATGGATGGTGAATTTGATTTATTGGGAAAAGGAATCTGGAGAACGTGTCATATCTAATGCTTTAATGAGAGCACGCGGGCTTCCTGCAAAGAAAGAAGTCACTTGGGAACCACTTCTTCAGGAGGTCATTGCTGCTGAATATTTCTTAGACTGAGATGGAGCCTTGCACAGAGGGGAAGGAGGAGTGGTTCTACCCTTGCCTCTGAGGAGGAAAACCAGTGAAGAGTATAGGAAATGAATCACCAGACTTGTCTCTTCCTGTCCCATTAGAGGAATGGAATAATTACTTTTTAATTCCACAAGGACCAAGGGTCTCCTCAGAATCCTGTGATTCACAAGGCTGGATAAATCAAGTTATGCAAAAATAGGTTCCCCATTGAAAAGGAAACTATAATGCCTAATATTGAGCATGGATAACCCAACTTAGATCAACTCCATCTCCTGGAGAAGTTAGTCCAATACTTTTTTACTGAACATTTCAAGCTGTACAGCCTGAAGCAGCTAGACACCGAACTGCCTGGTGGGATGCCTTTCGGTGGCTCCAAATCCAGCAAACAGCCAGCTTTGAAAGGTTAGTCAGACCCTGAAGGAAGCAGGAATGTACTTTAAGCACTTAAACATGTGAGCTTTTCACTAAACATCCAGTTACATGCTATGGTGGTTTTCATACAGCTTGTACCTTCTGATCTTCCCTCAGCCTTCATCAGGACTGACGCCCTCAGCAGCTTTCCCTTGCTGGCTGTTGCCTTGTTTATGTGATGCATCAACAGCAAAGACAGCCAACAGCATCTGAAACCAAAGTGTTTCTTCAAGAGCTAAATGATGAGTCTTTTGTGTGGCTAACCCCGGTTTATTTGTCTGAGGCATTCTTGTTAAAAAGCCAATGGTGTAAAATGCAGCAGTACAGCAGATACGTCCAGCATCAGTACCCAGGGCTAGCCCTCAGTGGCTTTGCACCTTGATGTGTCCTAAGTGTGTTCTGGGTGACTAGAGATGTTCCTTATGAATATCTCAACAACATAGTGGGAATGGTTTTCTCAGCCTTGCTGTAACTGAGGATGACACAGAGACCTCTTCCAACAAGTGGTGAGCTTCAAAGAAATCATACATGTGCATGCCTTCTAGACTAATAAAATACTGAGAGGAAAAACTGGTTTTCAGCTCTCCCTCAACAGCAACATTAGAAGAGGAAGAAAGAGCACAGAGACTACTTCTACTGGGGTTCAAACTATCAGCACAATCCTAACCTACCACTGGCACAGGCTAGACCCCACTGCCCTGTTAAAACTGCAGGAAAAAAATCTCAAATGCCCAGGGGGGGCTAGATTAGTTCAGAAAGTCTGAACTACAGTTTTGTCAAGGAAAGAAGTGCAAGTATGATGGCCTTTCTATCTGTCCTTCTCTCTCCTTAGGCTGGAAGGAAAAACACCATGTGTGCCTATCAGCAGGGGCTTGTGTTCATTCCAGGTGGGGGCCTTCCTCTTTCAGCATGCTCTGCCTAAGCTAGGTGCAATGTCCTGCAAACACACGTTCTCTCCAGCACCCTTGTAGTGTCACAAAGAGAAGCAAGAGCATGACTTGGTCCTTACATGTACTCATCTATGTATATGCATGTGCACATCTGCAAACACACACCTCTCAGTCTGCACAGATCTGAAAAGGGTGCACTAAAGACAAGAAATTATGATTGAAAGGCAAACACCTGTATAAACTGGAAACTATATTTCACAAGAAAACAGTGAGGCTGATGCTGGTGTCTTGACATTTGAAAATGTTCCCCCCCCCCCCCCCCCCCCC